>AWWV01007587.1:0-24553 GCA_001974805.1 Corchorus capsularis
GAAGCCTATCTTAATAAATTATATTAATACAATATATTAAGGACTAAATTTGAGAGTACCACGTAGACTTTCCATAAATATGTATATCTTTATACCTTGTAGCAATAACCTCGAGAACTTCGATCGATTCTGTCCAGCCTTAATATTGATGGTCAACTCTTCATAAACCCAAGATCATAGCCACTACTAATCTGAAAAAGATGTGAACAATCGTTCTATGAGCAAAACCACGCGCTCAGTAAGTATAGCCCCACACACCTTACCTGGTCAAGCACTATTTGAAAATATATAGTATACATATATACCATTCCATCACAATATTCAAATCACATAAAAACTAACATAAATCAATAAATAATTTGCTTTCAATCTCAAAAAGAGTTTCCAATAAAAATCATCATAAACCACATTTTAAACAAATGAGGAATGGTGCCATTTAAAATATCAAGGTATAAAACATTTTATAAATAAATTATCTCAAAATTCATCAAAACTCCAAAACAAAGTCACACGATTATAAATCACTGGCACATAGCCCTTTCTTTAACATCATAACAAACAAACTTTTTTTTACAATTCCAAATCATTGAGATAGGCATCATTTCATCCACAAATCATTTAATCAAATCATGGAAATCTTTACCTTTGGCTACGGTCACTACTATAACCCGTGACATGGCCGATATCGACATATTGCTAACTACTATAACCCGTTAGCAGGGCCTTAAGCTAACTACATAACCCGTTAGCAGGGCCGTTTTCCAGATACTATAACCCTCTGGCCAGGGCCGATAGAACATGCATGCTCTCTGTCGATCATCCCCGAAGGGATCAAAACGTAGCCTCCAAAACCATTCTCAAATGCCATATCTCAATCACATAATAAATCATTTCTAATAAAAATCATTTGTAAAATGTTTTCCACATGAAACATTTCTCAAAACCATAATCTAAAAACCATAAATATATTTTGCAGTATTCATAAATCTCATTTGGTTTCCAAACCAACAATTAATATCATCATGTATATGCAAAACACAAAATAATCAATGCTTGACCTTATTTTCATATATAGAAAATAGATAATAAATCATTTCATTCATTTAAATCATACGTACGTAAATTATAGATTCAAAACGGGCTAAGTGTATTAGGGATATACTTACCTCCTTTCGAACTAATCCAACCCTTATCCATGTAGTCATATGCCTATTCATGAACACATTTAATCATATTAAAGTCTATAACAACTATAAGAAATCTCATCTTTCAATTAAAGCCTCCCTTAACTTCTATATATCCTTAAATCCCCAACACCATAGTTTTGTCCCCCAACACCATAGTTTTGTCTTGTACAACCATACTTAAAAATTCATATCTTTAGCTACACAACTCCAAATCAAGACCCGAAAAAAGATTTAGAAACTAGACTTCAAGACCTTTCCATTGATATAAAATTCAATATGTGATTCATGAGAGAGAAAAACAGTAAATTTCCAGAATTGCCCTTCACATGATTTTATCAACCATTCAACTCAACTTCACCAATTAATTCGTACTTCACTTAAATAGCTCATTCTCACCATCTAATTAGCCATTAATCAAGTAGATATAACAAGTTTCAGAACCATATATACATCCCATAGCAGATTCCACAAACCCAAACCAATAATAATATATATTCACTAAATCTATAAAAATTCAAGCCTTTTAACACCTTAATCTTCTCTTTAACTTATACTTCATCCTTTCACCTTAAAACCCACTATTGTTAGAACTAATTAAATGTTTAAACTCACTTCAAAACTAAACCTCATGCCTTTTCTCACTTATAACCAAATCTTTAGCCATCTAAACCCATAAATTACCAAGTAAGATGAATACTTAAGCTTACCTTGAAGAAACCGAAACATGCTTATCACTTTATCAACCTTGGGTAATGATCGACTTGCTTGGATATCCACCTTCCATCTTCAACTTTTCATTTTTTTTTTCCTTCTTTCTTTCCTTAGCCGCTGCCAATCCTTCCCAAATTAGGATGAAGAAGCCACGAGACACCCAAAGATATTTATACTAATTTTTCTTTTCCTTTTTTTTTTTTTTTTCCCCTTCTTCTCATCATTAGCTCTTCTGTCTTAAATTTATTACTTTCTCCCTCCCTTATCCGTTTGCCCCATGTCGGTTTAAGTATGTCGGTTTAGGCAAGATATTTATACTTTAAGGTAAAATTGCTACTAAACCTCTTCATCTTTCATTGTTGTTCAAGAAGATCCTACAGTTATAGAAACTCTTCAATTAAGTCCTTCTCTTATAAAACATAAATAGATTATAGAATAGCCCAAATACTAGGGGTATTACATCATGTAACTTATTTGTTCACGGCAATCATAATTTTGATGAGCTTGGTGGCATTTCTGCGACATAAGAGGCTGAAGAGGAGGGTTGATTTCTTGAGAAGAAGTCTGGGGGATGCTATATAAAAATGCTGCCAAAAGAGCAGACAATGCAGTTTAGTCTCAACTTTGTACTGTCAAGTGCTTCTAAGTGAAATCAATAAGAAATTTTGATTTTACTGCTATGAGTTGGAACCTGAGATGAAGATTGTAAGTATTGCCCACAGCACAAAATAAGACTAAATAAGACTAACACAATAAAATGGCATCAACAAAAGCATTATTATTAAGCAATGAGCAGATATATGTAACAGGCAAATCGCAATTGGGCCAAAAAAAAAAGTTTTTTAGGCAGGAGCCTAATTGCTTGCTCCATCCTGACGGAGCTCCTCCTTGACCCTCTTTCTTGCAGTTGTGGTCATGACCTCACTACGCCATGTTGATGTTGGTAAATTCTCAATACTATAATAATGTGTAGATTATTCATTTGATTTTAGTGGCTTGATACATCATAGATTAAGAAATCAATATGTGTCAGTTTTTTAACACACGAATGTAAAACTTTCACTATAATGTAGTATCAAATAATTGTCCTTTAATTTTTGTCCGGACTTCATTTAAAGAGCAATGCATGAAAGCCTATACATGAAGCGGCAGAGGCTACTGCTTCAAAGGAATGAAAGTTGCCATCAATGTCCAAGATTCCACGCCAAGAACAAATGGTTCTTTGCCTATTGGCTATTACTATCAGCTCTGCGTCAAATTCCCCTGGAAATTTGCGTCTTATATTAGGCTGTTCATTGTCATGGATTGGATACTAACATATGCAGAGCTTTTCCGGTGAAGACAGGAGCGTTTTCTAACAGAAAGTTGGTAGTAGCATAAAACTCCAGTAGGCTAGTAGCTTGAAACCAAACTAGACTTAATTTCGGATCACTAAATCAGTTCAAGATATATAGTCATGTAAAAGACAACTAGTAATCATTCATTTCACCCCATAAATAAATGCATCGGCTGCCAGTTTACAGGGGATTGATTTTCAGAAAAAGAAAATAAAGTCCAAGGGGCACCCTAATTTGTTCATAATATAAGCCAACCCCCAAAAAGCTATAATCAAAATGGATGATGTTAAACCAACACATCATCATCATTGTTTGGGATTGGGGCCTATCTAGCTACCCCTAAACTTAAAACATACTTTTAATAGTTGTTCACATAACCATTCAAACTATACAGAACCCATCTGAGGCTTCAGCAGAAAAACATAGAATTGCGGACCTTCTTCTCCAACCTAGGCAGCTGCGGGACAGGAACAGCTCCGGGAGCAGTCACCCCACCATGGCTGGAGGACGTCTCAGATGCATCCTCGAACTTCATGAATGTACCCAACTGGGCAGCTGCCAAATGTGCATAGCAAATAGGAGCAACTGCACCAAAAAAAAGACATATAGGTTGATGAGAAGACATGTTTTGCAATTCAGAGTAAGATTTTTAAACAGAGGATAGATCTCAACAAGCGAGGAAAACCAATTTAGGTTAGATCAAATGTAATGCATATCACAAAGACTAGACAGCTAGCTGAAATATGCTCAATCAGAATATTTACCAACAGATATGGCAGTTGTGCTCCTTTGATACCTGCAATAAACAAAGATTCGTGAGGACTTTGACTAAACAACTGTAGACAATTACAAAGCAATCACTACACGAATGTATACACTTACACGTATGAAAGAGAATGGACAAGCTCTTGAAGATCGTCGGGAGAAAACCCAATTTGATCTAGCAGCACATGGTAATGAGTAGGCCTTGTGGTTCCCTGCATAACAAACACACAAGAAATAAACATTATTACAATAAGGAAACAAAGGTCTAAGAAGAAGGTGTGAGAGAAACAGAGAAGTCACTGGTAGAAATCCCTTCTCTCATGAATCATCATAGACATTTAGAGCAACTTCATGAAATCAGTCAATCGAAAAAGGAAAGCAAAAACCACAATTGAGCGGGATAAGCATAACAAAAATAAATCAGAATCCTGAACCTTGTGTCAATATTTACAAGGATAACAGAGTTCAGAAAGACGGCCCAAACCTTATCAGTAGTATTGCTTTAACAAAAAGCTAAATTCAACACAATACAAGTGATATGATTTCAATCCAAAAAATTCGCTTATTACTGGATAATGTGTAAGAAACACATAAATAGAAACACACCCATTTACGAATTTCAACAAAAATAATAAAGTCAAGCATTAATCGAAACTGGAACAAAAATAAGGGATTACTTACAATCATTCCCGCATGTGCACAAAGGTAGAAGTCATTGTTCTTCGGATGACAAATTTTGTTGTCAATCACAGTTCCTACAAATAGACAATAATATTTAAATGAAGATCACATTAGACATCCACGACAAAGGGACTAAATGATGAGTCAATGAAAAAGTAAGCCTCACCAGGCTGAACATTGTCTGGAGAATTTTGCAAGAAAAACTTGGTATGATGATTGTGATTTAATGATAACTCAAAAACCCAAAGATAAGGGGGAAAATCATCCCTACCGCAGCAATAGATGGGAGATCAGAATGCCCTGGGGAGCCATGGGAAACGTCCATTCCAAGGATTATAGTCGGAAGCTTAGAAACAACAGGGAGTGCAGGCGTTCGTTCAATTGCTAACATAGAATTGAGTCCTCCAAGCTGCAAGCAGATAGAGACATTAGAAAAACAAAGAATAATATCCCAAGTGGCTTAACTACTGAAGATTAGAACTTGGGAAAGTGAAAAAGGGAAAAAAAACCATTTGATAGGAGCACCACCTTAGCATTGATCTTGAGTAGCAGATTAGTCAGGTACTGATCATTAATCCTAGGAGTGGGAGCCATACATTGAGTGACTATATCAAACTCAGCCAGATTCTTTCGTTTCCATGGACCTGAAAATTTCAATGAACAACATATGTAAAGATATGAAAGGATAACACTTAAAAGAACTACACAGCCAATATATATAAACAGGTGAGAATATGCACACCATAAAGATCAGAATTTTTCCTGTCAGGCAGCAGACAGAGAAGGAATTTTGGAGCATCAGGAAGCTTGGATTGAATGTCATCAAACATCTTCTCCACTCTAAGCACAGGAGATAGACGTCTGTTCTGATTGTTCTCCTCAAACACATCAAATGGAGGATCAATGCGCTAAAAGAACAAGACAAAGAACGTAAGCCACATTCAATAAATTTCAATGTGCTAACAAACAAATTTCTTAACAATACACAAATTAGATGTCAAGCTTACAATTCCTTTCATATCTGCACATCTGGTAAGATCCTGCACAAGCCTACGTACATCACAACGTGCCGAGAAGTTAACAACAGCCCATTGTTCAATCTTAATCGGCTCCATGAATTTCTGCATGAAAGCATGTGTCTTAAACTACTGAGAACCAGTAAAACAAACATATATCAAAAAGTATGCTGAAAAGGTGTAAAGAGAAAACCTTATTGTTGAAATTCCATCGCCCATTCCGTGGAAACAATTCTTCTCCATTGCCCATTTTTAACTGTCATAAAAAAAATGACAGTGTTACAATGTAGATCTAAAATAAAGATCATTAGCATAATCCTAAACAAACCAATATAAATTCCAGTACATCAAGAAACATATTAGTACTACATCACCAAGATATTTATGATTTCTTACCTTTGGAGCTGGCAGAACACGCCCCTCCACTTGGGTAAAATTAGAGCTGATAGAAACACCACATGATCGCAGCATTGGATCAGCACCATAGTTACTATTCCGCAAAGCCTGCACAAACATTCAAACACTCATGACGCATTATATAATAAATAAAAGCACGAGAAGAATCTAAATGAGTCAGAGAAAGGACCTACATTAGACAAGGCAGACATCCTTTCTTGAGGCTTCTGCCTTGATTTTTCAACCAGTGAAGCTCTTTGGAAAGTGGATAGTGCTTTTGTGTAACGTTGCAAGGACACCAATTCACAGAGCTATAGAATTTCGAAATCCAACACAAGCAAGAATTATTTGCAAAAGACATATAAAAAAGTCATAAACAGTCATCAACTACAGTGCATCAATTCACCTCAATAGGAATATAAGTTGGCCGCTTTGGCTTCCCAACATTAATGCATGGTAGATCACCAGAATACTGCAACTGTATGTTGCGGTGGTTAACAAAATAGTCATAAACCGTAACTTCCAGAGTCTCAGCTTCACCGTCACTATTCTTACTTTTCTGCTTCAATAAAAACCTACATTGTGGGGAAAAAAATTTTAGAGGTGAATTAATCCACAAGAAAAATAATACGTGCTGAATTAAGCACAAAACCATAGAAAAAACACTGTTACGGAATCAGAAAACAAACATCTGTTCTCGGCATATTTGCTCGCTCAGTCCAGTGATCTTATACTCCTGATTGGATGGATTGACTTTTATCCTCAGATTCTTAAGCACACGCTTAGCCTATACCGGGAATCATATAGTGAATAAAGATTGAAGCAAGATAACTTGAATAACTACAAACGGAAGGAAATTGATATTAATTACCTTGGACCAATCAAGGGAGAAAGGATCTCTAGCATTTTGATTACTAATCAAGAAGTCGACTAATGGACCAGGTTGAATTATTATTGTAGTTGATACATCTAAAATAGAAAGAGAAACAAGTATTAAACAAAACAAACCATACAATACAAGGCAGAAAAATACATGAGCTAAAAGATAGAATACCAACCAATGTTCAATGAGAGGCCTCCTTGACTGGTTCTGAAACTTGAGTGGAAACCCCTGCAGCCTAAAACACCACCTCCAATGGGAACAAAATTAGCTGGATCATTCTGGAAGAATGATTGGCGAACAAGTAGGCATCCCCTGCGACATTCAAGTTAAGAATCAGATTAATATCGTGGAGCAAAACATAAAACTGAAAAACGGTATGTTCACACAACTACATGGACAGGAACAAGTGTATAACTCACTGTTTAGCTGCATTCTGCCTTAAAATGATGTCCAAGACCCTCAGTGCTTCTTGTGAGTTTTCTGATTCCTGTCCACACAAAGCATTTTGAATGGCTTGCATGGGAATCTTGGCTGCAAAGCTAATCGCCACCAGAAAGGTCTTTGACTGATATGGCCGCCTTAATCTCTTGCGATCATTTTCATTAGGGCTGTCATGGACATTGGCATTTCCATTGTTCCTATACATAAAAAGTTACCACATGTTAGAGCTGAATTAACAATGAATAACTCAATCTATAATGAAAATCTACCTGTTAGATGTAACATCATCAAGTACAACAGTGAACTCATGTTTGTTATCTGGAAGAGGACCAACAGTAAATAAGCTCTTCTCCCCATCATATGCAAAGTCCTTGCCAGCCAGCTCACTGCTATAAGTCTCATGCAGCCTATCAATCACTTTTCTTCCAACACCCTTGCCATCAACTGGGCGACCGTCTTCATAGGAAAGAGAAACCTGATGCAAAATGCAACAAGAATGAACTTACATGCATCAATAATTACTGCTTGCAAACCTCACAAGTAAATTCAAATGGCATAGAGATAAATAACCAAATTAACTTACACTGTAATGGTAGAAGTGTCCATCTACATTTCCCACATTCACCTTGAAGTGATTGGTGAGAACTGATACCTTCTGCCCCTTAGATCCAAGGCCTCGTCTAGACATAGGAACCCGTGCAGTTTTCTTCTTGGCAGGTTCAGATTCTGCCTTGATTGGTACCACATTCGGAGGAAGAAGGGGTGGCGGAGGCAGGGGATCCCCAGCTGCCCCATTTCCATCTGACTCAAGTGGATCCATATCCTAACCAAGAATTATTTATACATATAAATAAATTAGGGTCAGAAATAAATATCGCAAGCATTTTTAGCTACACAACAAGGCTGATGTAAAGTTGGTAGTATCATCACGATAAGCATTCATATAGATACCCATAGTTCTTGTCTCTTGGAATAATATATTCTTTTTGGCCACATTGTCTTGATTTATGTCAATCTTAAACCAAGCTAGTGTTTATTATACTTAATCAACTTAAAAGCATTCATCTCTATATCAAATTCTACAAAGAAAAAACATAAGACAGACATGCAGGGAGCTGGTAACAGAATTCAAAAAAAGCCACAGACATTGAAATATTGACAAAGAAAAAGTAAGTATCTACTAATCTACATTTGAGAATCTTTTTACCAAACAATCTGCTCAAAAAACCAACATGCAAGCACAAAAGAGACATGTTTACACAGAATATTACCTATAACGTAAGAGACCTGAGGCAAATAGCGTATCTTGGTGAATGCTGGAACATACACAAGCAAAAATATCAAAGTAAGCACGTAGCCAACAGATAACACGTAAAATAGCAAAGAAACCTTTCAAAAGTACATTAACAAGGTCCAAGCTTTAAGACCCTGTTCTTGAACCCAGAGGCATAATTGCTGAATTTCAATGTTATAAGAAAAAAAGTGAAACCCAGATATATAATTGTAAAAGACTGAACGCTACTAAAAAGTAAGCACCTTTATGACCTAAGAAACAGTAAAGACTAGAAATCGCAAAGAAATAACAAATAAAATGAGAAAAACTTGCAAACAGAAGTTAAAAATCCCCAATGAAGCAAAAATCTAGCAGCTTTTGAAACAGCTTTCTAAAAATCGCACAAAGAAGAAAGAACCAACCTTTTTACTAATTTTCTAAGGCTTAGTTTGGGATTTAGGTTGAGTTTTCAGAAAACTTGGTTTAGAAGTAGTGTTTTTGAAAAGTGCTTTTTAAAATTGGAGTAAAAAGATGTAATTAAAGTTTAGGATTGTTGTAGAGAAATGAGGTAGAAAGATAAAATGTTTTAAAAGGTAGCACTGCCACTGATTAAAATACAAAGAGAGAGAATTTAGGCTACATTGGCTTCATAAAAAAGATTTCCTAAAAATATTTTCTTCATTGTGGAAAATAGTCCAGTCAAACCAAATGCAAGTCGACGGAAAAAGAGTCCCTCCCAGTCCCACGAGAAATTGTCTCAACAAGACCGCCTGTTATTTCCTTCTAACCTTGAATATTTTCTTCCTGTTCATCTACTTTATGCAGTATAATTTAATTGAAATCAACTAGTATTATTACTCAAGAACAAGAATATATAACACCCAAAAGTATCTGTGCTACCATTTTCTTCCTCTTTCATATATCTATTTAACATTGTTTACAAAAATCCCATATTCAATTAGAAGGTTAGTAAGTAGTTAGAAAAAATGGAGAAAATAGAACATAGATAACAGAATCGATATCGATAGTGCAAAATCCGAATTATACTTATCTAAAGCCCTTTTCGCTTTTATTGCTTTCTCCCTCTGTGCTCCTGATCCTTTTCTTTCCTTCCATCACCATTTCTTTTTCTGGATCCTTCTTGACTCGGGTCCTTCCAGGATTCGATAAAGAATCTCTGGAAAATCCTTAAAACACCCAAATTCAATAATAGCCTTAAGATTTAAAGCAAGGGTTTTGGGATGCTGACTAAAGAGCCAGATAGCCGCCGTATAAAACCCTTGTTTATCAGATTTCCCTGTCCCCCTTACACCCCTGAGATTACAGAGCAGCTTCAGAGTAGTTAAGGCATCATGGGCCCAAGCCAACTCCAGCCATTGGATCAACTGGTCCGACGGGGTATCAGGAACCACGTGAAAGAAAAAATCCAAACAGGGATTACCGGATGAAAGAAAAGTTCCAGAGGTGTTCTGCATTCTTCCCCTGGGTGGCTCTCCCGAGAGTTTCATTTGCTTATACTCCTTTGCATGTAGCTGCATTTGCAGGGCAAACCCAATTTGCCTTGGAGATGATGAGGTTAAAGCCCTCGTATGCTCGAAAGGCCAACCAAGATGGTTTCAGCCCCATGCATCTGGCCCTGCAAAACACCCAAAACAGGGCGGTGCTCGGTCTCCTTGATGCAGATGCCGATCTGGTTCGTGTCAAAGGGAGGGAGGGACTAACTCCTTTACATTTCGCTGCACGAGATGGCAATGTTGACGTTTTGGCAGAACTTCTTGCAGCTCGTCCGAAGTCCCATTGAAGATTTAACAATCCGTAAAGAAACTGCTTTTCATGTCGCTGCAAAAGTTGATGGATTAGAATCTCTTGAAGTATTGCTAGGATGGGTTGATCACACTGGGATGAGATTTGTCCTGGATTGGACTGACGACGAAGGGAACACTATATTGCACATTGCGGCTATTCGAAATCAGATAAAGGCATGTTGCTCTCAATCTTACCATTATAATTAATACTCTCTCCGTCCTTTTTTATCTGTCGGTAATATCCAATGAAATTAGTTGAAATGGTTAAATTGATATAAATTACATAAACCTTTTTAATTACTTTCCTAAATTACTCCTCAATTTATTTTGTATTTAATCACACTCCAATTTTCCATAGGGTAAGTTTGAAAACAAGGTATTTTATGTCAAAAAAAATGACAGAACAAGGAAAACGACAGATAAAAAGGGATAGAGAGAGTATAATAAGACTAACCAAGAATGTTTTTCCTTCACTTTTCTGTCGTTAATAACTGTTGCTATAAATACTACAGATGGTCAAGTTGTTGATGAACATAGTTGATTCTAGTATTAAGAATTTGGAAGGCTTAACAGCTATGGACATCTTAGAAAGTCAACTGCGAATGGGAAACCATGAAATCAGGTATATTTTATGCTGCAATAAAGGAGGTGCAAATAGGAAACCAACCATTACACTAGCAGAGTATCTGAAGCGAAAGAATTCCAAGATTGAGAAATGGGCTATGAACAGTTACCGTGAGAAAATGTTCATGTCAGACGAGTATCGCAGCGCCGTGCTTGTGGTTGCTGTATTGATCGCCACCGCAACGTACCAAGCTGTTCTCAGCCCACCTGGTGGATTTTGGCAAGGTGATCCAACTTTGTTGTTCCAAGCAAATCGCAGCAAGTTGGGGAAATTAGAGAGTCCCTTAGACTATGTTGGTAAGAGTATCATGCCCATTGGATTATGGGCTATCTTTGCCTTCTTCAACACGTTAGCCTTTTCCGTCTCAATAGTTACGATATATAAGCTCCTCCCTTGCGAATTCCATGTTGCTCTATCTCTGGTTTGCCCTCTGGCTGTTTGCTATGCTTTTTCAATGGCGTTCAGTTCTCCATGTGACGCGCGACATACGGTTTATATTTTGTTAATGTTCGCTTTCTGCTTTCTTTTGGCTCATCTAAAGCTCTTGCTGGTGCAACAAATTATTGGTAAGAGATCGTGGGCATTTAAGCGGCTGCTATCGAGACAGGCCCAAGATCTCACACAAGTTTGGCAGCAAATTGAATCCTAGATAGATATAGACACATCATTTACTACACAATTATAATGTTGATGCATTCTCAGTAGTCAGTACTATAATAATATGTGTAGATTGTTCATTTGATTAATCTAGTGTGGCTTGATATGTCTGATAGATTAAGGAATCAAGGATGTTTCAGTTTTTTTAACACACAGAGTGTAGTATAGGAAGGAGTACTGCATAATTTATTAGATTATATTATAAAAAGATGCTTTAATATTTCTGTAAAAAAGAAAAAAAAGTTTGAAACAAAAGAGCCAAAGAGATAGTGTATTTATATACAGAAGTTCGAAACAAACATAAACAAGTCTAAATAAATTAAAAAAAAATTACACAAGAAAAGAAAACATAGATTCAACACCACACAACAGCAAAAGAAAAAACAACAAACGAGATATACATCTAACAGGGGCGGATCTTGACATGTGGCATTGAGGGGCCAATTTGAATAAAATTATTTTAGGGGAGATCAATTTAAGAATTTCAATGTATTTATATAGAAATGTATACAAATATAAGTGGTTAATAAAGCAAAATTTCCAATTTTAGGGAGCCATGTGGCCCCCAAAGCCTTATGAGGATCCGCCCATGCATCCAACCACCAAATCAAGCTAATCATCACTTCATCAGGAACAAAGTATCGAAATAGCAACGTCATAATAATTAAGCTCCAACCAAAGGACAGGGGCCCTAAACAAAAGAATATATATGTTTTAATTAGCTTTAAGGTGTGCCAATTAACATGTACATGAATCTCAAAGGCAAATAAAACAAAAAAGCCAAATGCCAATTTGATCAAAGTTGTTCATCGTACCTTTTTATAGTATTCATCTGAGGCCATTCTAGTTCTAACGAATACACAGCCCTACAAAAAGAGCAGTAGGTAACGTAATATTAACAATCTGACTGTTGTTCACATCCCTACAAATTACACCTCCACCTCTTTGGTGGGTATCAAGAACTTCAAATCTACCATTAATAGGACTTTTTCCCTATGAAACATGGGATTAGGAAATTCCAAAGTATCACCCACATGTATGAATTAACAATATATCTTCCCAATATGGAAATCTCTTTCCCAAGTCTTGTAAACAAGATAAAACGTTCTAGCGAGTAAGCCAATGAATCCTTCAACATTATAATTGCATCTGTCACAAATACAATCCCATGTACTATGCATATAGCTAATCCAACATTCTTGTAGTAATTAAAATGTAATCGTGCTGAACCATGTCGTTTATCAGCTGTGCGATAGTATCCTTTAAGCACGAGAAACGAGTTGCAAATAATTAAAAGTTGGCGAACTGCACCCATTTTCTCCTTTACACTTGCCCTATCTTTCTGCACTTGGACAAACCTTTTGATAAGTTGTTTTTCGTGCAAATACCATTAGTGTGCACGACATTATCGCTATAACGAAGGTAATGGCACTGACAATCATTTTTTCGAATAATGTGTCGTACATTTGACGGTGCGATCGTTCCTTTCCTTTCCAGAGAATAGAGAATTCACATTGATTATATATTGATCGAACTTGGAAGATTGGATGTTTTGTTTTTTTTTTGTTTTTTCATTTTTTTCCTTTTAGCTAGCTAAGACCCTTTTTTTTTCCTTTGGGTAATTATATGTCCAAATCAATCCCTTTTTATTTTAACTAATAAACAGATTTTTTTTTCTAAAAAAAGATGTTGGGAGATCAATCTCATGATACAATGTGGTTGTCATCCAACCAATATGAGGTACAATTAGTTATGTTATTACTTATTAGTTATTAGCTACCTCTCCTAATAAAAAAAAAATTACTAATTCAATCTTACCGTTTTAAAATATAAAACTAATCAAAAGTGTTTTTCTTGTTATGGAAAATATGAACTTAACACCACCCTACAAGCACCATGGAAAGCTTATTCAATAACGGCCAAACAAGCACCATGGAAAGCTAATTAATAGACAAAGAACATTTGGATATAATGCAACTAAAATATTACTTAGCCAAATAGGTTCACATATATAGCAATTTATATAAACTAGCCTTTGGTGAATGGAAGTATCATGGCCAACATCCCTGATAAATAGAGGAGGTCATGGCATTTTTAAGACATCCCAATCAAGAGCAATCCAATCCTTCGCTCTAGCTTAATTCTTACTCTTGTAATATTTCCTTCAAATAGTGAAATATTATTTAGTAATATTAAAGATGCATGCATAAGATTGACCAAATCTTGTTACATTTGGTGTTCTCTCTTTTCTTTGATTCTTATTATTTTGGTGGAGACACTCTAATCTTCATAACTTTATAACATTTCTTTCATTTTTCTATCATGTCTTTTGTAATCCCCTTAATTTAATTCAAAAATAGAAGAAAAAAGAAACGACAGCGTATAATATGTAAAGAAAGTAAGAAACGAAAGGGAAATAAGGGAAAATATCTCGGATTAACCCGAACCATGACTAGACACGGATCGGTTATGGTCTGGATATCACTTCTCTGTTCCTCCTTGTTTGCTTGAATTCTCTAAACTCTCCTCGAAACGCAGCGCTCTCGAAGCACCATAGCCACCAATGGAGGTCGCAACCGCATCCGCAACCGCATCCGCATCAAGGTTCGCGCTTCACGCGCACATTTCATCACCTCCAACCTCCGCACGGACCGTAAACCCTAACCGAAACCTTACCTCTTCGCCGTCAACTTCTCTCCGAGCGTCTCTATCCACCAACTTCCTCTCTCCCTCTCCCGCCGTAGGAAGCGTGTCCGGAGAAATCTCCGGACTCAAGTCACGACCCGACTCTTACAACCCAGCTTCTCTCTCCCGGTCTAAACCCAAGCGAGATGTCATCACCATGGTACACTTTTCAAATTATTTCAATTGTAATCTAAAATTCTTTACTTTACTTTTCTAGGGTTTTCAAATATTGAGAAACATTCTCAGTAGTCAATAAAGTAGGCAACTTTATTCTATATGAATGCTGAAGTTATCGTTAATGTTAATCTTATGTCTGGATTTAAGATGAATTGAACAATCTAAGGTCAAGTTTAACATGAGATTAGACATGGGTGCAATTGAATGAAATCGTTGGCGCTTTCCTGGAATCTTGTGGATAGGTTATTCCATTTGCGAGGGGAAGTGCTTGGGAGCAACCTCCACCAGACTTAGCATCGTACTTGCTCAAGAATCGTATAGTTTACTTGGGAATGTCGCTTGTTCCTGCTGTCACAGAGTTGTTGGTAGCAGAGTTTCTTTACCTTCAGTATGAAGATGTCGAGAAGCCAATTTACTTTTACATAAACTCCACAGGAACAACAAAGGTATGGTTTTGCTGTGATTTGTGGCATCATAATTTTTATTGGATAACAAATTATTATTTTTGTTTTGAAAATGTATTAATCTTGTCTTATTTTCTTTTCTCCTTGATCGAGTTAAAATGTTTTGCATGTCAACTCTTTAAATGAACATAATTATTTTCTTTTACTTTCTTTTGTATTGTCAAGGTACTTTAAAGTTCAAAAAATGTGGTCTTAGTTTTATCCCTTAAACACTATTGATAGGATTTTTCACTTCTTTTCAGGGTGATAGGAAATTGGGCTATGAGACTGAGGCATTTGCTATCTATGATACGATGAGGTCACTACTCTTTCTACTTTCTAGCTCATCATGCTTTAGTTTATGATTCACTTGTGTTATGAGCTGAATTGATACTTTATTTCACCATAGGCTTGTGAAGGCTCCTATTTTTACTCTATGTGTTGGTAATGCTTGGGGTGAAGCTGCATTACTTCTATCTGCTGGGGCAACAGGAAATCGTTCTGCTCTTCCTTCATCTACTATAATGATGAGGGAGCCAATTGCAAGATTTCAAGGTCAAGCATCGGATGTTGAGATTGCAAGAAAAGAAATACAGCGTGTCAAAACAGAGTTGGTAAGAATGTCATCTACTTAATTAAGACTCGTAATCATACAACAAGCTCAATTTGAACACACCTTGGTCCTGGTCACCTGCTTACACTGCTTTCCATTTGCTTGGACTTTTATTACTAAACTGTAGACTATAGACTGTATGTAGTAGTTTGTATGAAATAGGCTTATTCAGCCTTATATTTTAGCCTGCAAACTTTGCTTGTGGATATCCATCCAAATTTTGGCTAATACAGCTGCATTTGTGTTATGAATTATACGCAAGGTTAAACTCTATGCAAAACACATGGGGAAATCCATTGAGCAGATTGAAGAAGACATCAGACGCCCAAAATATTTTAGTCCCAGCGAGGCAGTTGAATATGGCATCATAGATAAGGTTCATTTACTTGGAGGAGTTATATGTTCTATATAAATTTGCATGCATTTCTGTAATAAGTTTTCAACTATTATTTTTGCAGGTATTATACACCGAAAGGAGTCCTGAAGACAGTGGGGTTGTTTCTGCCCTGAAAAAGGCACAAGTTATCTGACCATAGGTGAACTAGTACTTGTGACTGTTAAAACTTTTCAGGTAAAATCATTTGTTATCTCTTGAATCATATGAATTGAGAATTGTCACATTAGATTTTATATATTTTAGATGTTTTCTTCTACAATAGTTCATTAACTAGGAAGGCCCATTTTTCAGAAGGCCATATGTCTACAAGATGCTGTACTTGCACTATTGGTTCTCTCTTTTTTCCTGTTCAACAATTTTGATGGAACTTAGACTGTAGCAAATTGGGTTTTTTGTTTCCACAGGATCAATTAGTGTCGTTTGTTTAAGCATGGATTCTTTTAGAAGTATTTGTACTTGGATGCATTTTGATGCCCCATGTGGCTTCTAGTGTTTTTACATATGTCACCCAAGCCATATGCAATGATGCAGCTGGGTGTTCGTTATTCCGTGTGAAATCTCTTGCCTCTGAAATTGAATGATTATAATAAGATTCTGCTCCTTGATGTATATATAAAGCCTTTGATTGGTAATTGATGTACGGTGGAGGACAAAGGAGGAATAAAACCTTTATAGATGTATTATGCCTTAGTTGAACATTAGCTCTTCAATCTCTTTCATGTGCCCCTCTTTCCACTTCCGCACCAACAATGGTTCTAGGTTCTGCCTGTAACTAGTACAATTTCGCTACAAGTGTATTCTGGAATATAAAAGTATTCTGTAACTAGTACTTTAGTTAGGTTCTGTCTCACCACCTTTCTCATCATTGCTCTTTCTGTCCACCTTAAAATCTGCAACAAGAGACACCTGGAAAAGTGTAGCATCTATTGTTGCTCGTTTGACTATATGTTCATATGCTTTACACCTTGCATTTGCTTTTTTGTTGTTCTGTTAACTCACTGGGATTGCATTGAGAATGACCGAAGAGGAATTTTTAGATAGTGGTATGCTTTGTTGCACAAAGTTGTTAGATTAGCTCCCTCATCACACTACTTTTTGCTCCTCTCTTCATGCTAAAGATCATAAACATTGGAAGGACATGTTTTGGTCCCAATTCGCAACAGAGTCTCTTCAATTATTTGCTTGGAGTGGCAAAACTTGTCAATGGAGAGTGATCTCATTACTTGTGCCAATAAGAGTGGTGGTCACTATCTCAAAATTCTCTCTCATAATCTTCTTGCCCATCTTACCGAAATGTGAAAGTATCAGTTTATGACTAGTAGCTAAGTTTAGAGTGATATATTTCTTTTCGTCAAAATTTATCTCAAGTTTTTCTAGCTTCTCTGTTAATTATTCTTGCTGCACGGTACAGGTTGAGTTGGATGATGACTAGAGAAGCTGAGAACAGTGTGTACTGTATTAAGGGAGCAAAGGCATGGTGATGGCAATCATAGTCACGTGTACCAATCTCCTTTGTAGTATAAAGTTATGTGGAATGTGTATGCGGTTCAATAAACTACAGTATTTTTTATATGTTTAAAAACCAAATGATTGCAATTATAAGTTTGATATTCTTCCATTTTCTTCTTCTCCCCCTTTTCCTGTTGTGTTTGTTTTATACTTCTAACTCGTAAGCCTTGTTCACATTGAAGTCTTTGCAGAGAATCTCTTTCCATAAATTAAGTATTAGTAAAGTTGAGAAATGTATCCTTGTATATATAGCATGGTAAACGTCCCTAAGGGAACTCCACTTGGGACTCCAATGGTTAAAGTTTGAGACTTAATATAAGAGGCATTGAGTTCGAATTATGGGACAGGTAGGGTATTCTACGATGGGAGATGACTGTTTCCTATTGTGTAACTCGTTTTAATATACTATTCATAAGTAGGATGGTAAATTTAGAACTCAAACTTTGTAGTTAAAAACTTCACAAAACTAAGGGAATTCAAAGATTAATTAGTGAACTACCTACGCCTTTGCTCTTCTTTCCCTGGTATTCACAACCCAATGTGCCGTACAAAATTTTGCCAAATGGAAGACTAGGAAGAAGACCCACCTACCCACTTCGCAAAATAAAATACTACTAAGTAACTACAATTTGTATAAGCACCCTTATCCTATTGGAAATCTACACTTGTAATATTGTCATGCCGACATCATTTTCAAACGTGCCAAGACTTAAAAAATTTTAAGACCAATTTGTTTTAATAAAACTACTACAATAAACACAGGATTAATTAAGATTTAAAGAGTGGTGTCACCCCTAATCTTTGAAGTCTTTATCTTAAATAAAATTTTCCACCACCCAACGCCACGAGTGACAGTGTAGTAATTATAAGAGCTCATCAGCCTAGTTGTTAGCCTTGGTGCTTACTGGTTTGATAGTGCGTTACAACCCACCAAAAGTGAGATGGCTTTTGCTGGGTTATATACTTATTGCAGCTTCTTAACCATCGCTTTTCTCTTTCCGGTCAACCAAAACATAGTATCGGCTTAATAAGATACGTTACGTGCTGCTCTAAACCTTCTTCTTGGTGGGATTTTCCGATTAGCTTTGGTTTTTGACTTAAACGAAACAATTTTAATAAGTGGTTCATGATGTAACCATCTTTAGACGAAGTTTCTTCAAGCCACAGTAACTTTAACCCAGAGGCCAGAGCTGTAAAAAAATGAAAGTAATATATACAAGAACAGTTTTAGAGTGTTTACTAGCATAAACAAAAAGAATGAAAAAAGAAAATACTCAAAAGTTCCAAAAGTAGAATAATTAATTTACGCGTAAACACTCAGAATGAACCCTGCAGATACACGAAGCTGCCAAAAAGGCAAAAAGTGATATCAAGGAATATTGTTGACAAAAGTTAGGCAGAACATTTGTCAGCAAAATACTTATCCAATAATCCAAAAATTCAAACAAGGGTCTTAAGGGGGGTCAAAATCGGGGTCTACATTTTAATTTCATACACATCATTCATCTAAATGCTACCCCCTTAATTCCATTTTTGGACTGCCCCCATATAGTGGAAGAAAAAAAGGTGTTACAATTTGCTAATCAACAGGAGCCCTCCTCTGCTATAAATACAGGATTCTGATTTCTTGGCTTCCCATCTCATTCCCTCTCTCTTTTATCTAAATTCTTCTTCTCTTCTCTTCTCTTGGTTTAGTACATTAATTAATTAATTATCTCCTCAATGGGGTTTTCACTAAAATTTCATTGTTTCCTTGTGTCTGTCATGGTGCTCTTGCCAGCACTGTGTTACTCTCAAGACTATTTCGTACGGTCCAGAGCAACTTACTATGGCAGCCCTGACTGCTTAGGGACTCCAAGTATATTATATTGCACTTTTCTCATACATTTCATGCATCTTTCTTCATAATTTTGCATATATATAATGTAACATTCCATGCACCATTAATTCTTTGTAAAATCTATACTTATGAAACGAATGATGTGAATTTCAGCTGGAGCTTGCGGCTTTGGAGAGTATGGAAGGACAGTCAATGATGCGAATGTGGCTGGAGTTTCCAGGCTTTACAAGAATGGAACTGGCTGCGGTGCTTGCTATCAGGTTTCATAAAAACTTCCATATATTATAACCCTTAATTATTAATATACCTTTGAAAGTGACATACACAAAACAAAAGAAATAGCTGCCAAAGTTAGTTTGGCAACTAATTTCCACTCAGCCTTTTAGAATATAGTACATATATTTTTCCACTTCTTAAAGTATTTTTAGTGTTAAACATGTGCCCTACTATACTTCCATATGATCATTAATTAATTATCTTTGGCACTAATCAATAAATTTTGCTATATATGTTTATGACACTTGACATTTGTTTAATCAAATAACTCAGGTTAGGTGCACGAACCCTCAACTCTGTACTGAAAATGGGGTGAACGTAGTGGTGACTGATTATGGCGAAGGTGACAATACCGATTTCATCCTCAGCCCCCGTGCCTACTCGAGGATGGCTCAATCCAACGCCGCGGCCGAGCTCTTTGCTTATGGCGTTGTTGAAGTTGAATACCAAAGAATCCCCTGCCGCTACGGTGGCTACAAGCTCCAGTTCAAGGTTCATGAACATAGCAAGTACCCAAATTACTTGGCCATCGTAATCTTGTACGCATCTGGCAAAAATGAGATCCTAAACGTTGAAATTTGGCAGGTAATTAATTGAAGTGCAACTATATAATTATGTTACTAACATGTTTGAATTTGCTATGAAATTGAATTTTGTTGGTGGGTTTTTGAGCAGGAGGATTGTAAAGAATGGATCAGGATGAGGAGGGCATACGGGGCGGTGTTCGACATGGCAAACCCGCCGATGGGGGCGGTGAATATGAGGTTCCAAGTGCAAGGCAGCGCCGGGTTGACATGGGTGCAGGCACCTAATGTTATTCCTAGTGATTGGAAAGCTGGAGTTGCTTATGAATCAGATATTGAGCTTGAGTAATTAATTACTCTGAAAAAGAAACAAAAAGAAGTACTAGAAATTTTTAATAGGAAATCAGCAGACTACTAGTAGTTAATTAAATTTCTTAATTATTATTATGTCGTCGTTAATTACGTGTTTGTAAGAGAGCAAAGTGCTCGAACTTTGCCTTGTGGATGTGGGTCAATAAAAAAATATGTTTGGTATATGTACTTTTCCTTGATGTATTTTATGTGCATCAAAATATCAATAAAGCAATGAGATATTTTCATTATCATTTCGAGCATGACTTTGTGCAATGTGATTTCATATACCATATATTCTTTTTTTAAAAATTAAAAGTACTGCAATATGCTCTCTAACTTCTTAATCTAGTGATAAACCATGTTGAGCTAAGTGATGAGCAACCATGTTGCCTGATCTACTTATATGCTGCAAAGAACAATTCTAAAACAAAATCTCCAAACTCCTTGTTTCTTCCACATACGCTCCAATAGACGAGAAATCAAGTTCATGTGAATTAATTTTTGGAATGATATTTAGAGCATCTCCTCAAGAACAATTCTAAGAAACCCCATTTCCCTTACCCAACTCAAGGCACGGACAGCAGCGAAACTTTCAGTAGTATAGGCATCTTCTATATATGTGGTATCTTCTATATTAATGATGATTGGAAAATTTTTCATGTGAATGTACAAAACATCATAAGAGAATTAACATGGAACTATTTTAAATAACTTGTATTGTATCTTAGCGTAATGAATAATTAGAAATGTTTACCAAAACAAAAAGTATAAATCTTATCTTATCTTACTATCTTACTACTATATAAATCATGAACTCAAAAGTTCTAATTGGGAAATTTCATAACCTTTAGTATTATCGTATAATAATTTTTTAATAAGTATTCTTTTTAGTCATTTAACTTTTTTTTATTTTTTATTTTTGAGATGATTCAATTTTTTTATTAATTATGAAAAGATATTGTAACTCTATTATTTAACTATTTTAAATTATGGAAAGATATTTAATAATCTACTATAATTGTAATTAATATTTAACTTCTAATAATTATTCTTAGATTATAATATATTTAATTATAATATTATTATTTATAGTTATGAAACATTTTATTTTAATTATGTTAAGATATTGTAAATACAAAATATAATTATAATAATTTACTCCCCATAATTATTTGAAATACTTTTTATTTATAATATAAATTTATTTAATTTAAATAAATTATGGGCATCAAGGAAAAAAAATTAGTTTAATACTTTACATGTTTAAAAAAATTGGTCTTATGCCGAGGTTGTCAAGATTAAAGTTTCCTATGCCAAGGAATTTGGCAAGTTTCCCACGATTATAATTGGGTGATTTTCCAAAGCAGTGCTTCAATATCCTTTCCAAAAAAATAAAAAATGGGTTTGAAACTTTACATCATCTAACCAAATCTCAGTAACATTGGATTTAAAAATTTGTTTTTACGAGCATCTGAAACTTGTTTTAATTTAATTAGAAATAAATTTAGAAAAAATAAGAAATATGATATTAAAAGTGCGAAAAGCCCTCTGATCTTTTTGGTGTTGAATTATATATTTTTATGAGTATTTTAGCTAAAAATTGAGAAGAAATCTTTCGTGTCAATTTTTACAAAATTTTATCCGAAATCGTGTACTAACTAACCATCACGGTTTTTGACTAAACATACGTTCAAGGGACCCAACTCAATTTTGCATGATTTTTGTCTCCGAGACCACTTGAAATATCTATATTCATCTAATCAAATCTCAGCCACATTAGATTTAAAAATTTCTTTTTACGAGCATCTGAATCTTGTTTCGATTTAATTAGAAATTAATTCAGAAAAAATATGAAAACCATAATAAAAGCGTGAAAAGTCCTCAAATCTTTTTGAAATTAAATTATATATATTTTATAAGTATTTTATCCAAAAATTGAGGAAAAAAAGTTTTCGAGTCTTTTTTTTTTTGCAAATTTTAGCCAAAATCGTGTACTAACTATCGCGGTTTTTGACTAAAAATGTGTTTCAGGACCCCATCTCAGTTTTGCATGATTTTTGGCGCCAAGAATCCTTGAAATATCTGTATTCATCTAATAAAATCTTAGCCACATTGCATTTAAGGATTTGTTTTTACGAGATTCTGAATCTTGTTTTGATATAAATAGAAATTAATTCAGAAAAAAATACGAAAAACGATATTAAAATCGTGAAAAGCCCTTCAATTTTTTTTGCATTGAATTATATATTTTTTATGAGTATTGTGGCTAGAAATTGAGGAAATATCTTTCAGGTCAATTTTTGTAAAATTAGCTGAAATCGTGTAATAATCATCACGGTTTTTTGCTAAAAACGCGTTCCGGTGCCCGGTTCAGTTTTGCATGATTTTCGGTGCCGAGACTCCTTGAAATACCTATATTCATCTAACCAAATCCCAACCATTGTTTTTACAAGCATTTGAATCATATTTCGATTTAATTAGAAATTAATTCGGAAAAAAAAGGAAAATGATATTATAAACGTGAAAAGCCCGAAATCGTGTACCATCACAGTTGTTATGACTAAAAACGCGTTCCGAGGCCATTGTTTAGTTTTGCATGATTTTTTACGCTAAGACTCCTTCAAATATATATTATTATCTAATAAAATCTCAGCCACAGTGAATCTAAGGATTTGTTTTTACGAGTATCTAAATCTTGTTTCGATTTAATTAGATATTAATTCTAAAAAAGTAGGAAAAACGATATTTGAAGCATAAAACCCATTTAATATTTTTAGCATTTAATTAAATTTATTTATTAGTATTTTAGCCAAAAATTGAGTAAATATCTTTCCGCTTAATTTTCGCAAAATTTTAGCCGAAATCGTGTAATAATCATCACGGTTTTAGGCTAAAAAGCGTTCCAGGGCCTCGGGTTAGTTTTGCATGATTTTTGACACCAAGACTCCTTGTAATATCTATATTCATCTAATCAAATCTCAGCCACATTGCATTTAAGGATTTGTTTTTACGAGCATCTGAATTTTGTTTCGATTTAATTAGAAATTAATTCAGAAAAAATATGAAAAACGATATGAAAAGCGTGAAAAGTCCTCAAATCACTTTGGCGTTAAATTATATCAATTTCAAAAGTATTTTAGCCAAAATTTGAAGGGAAAATTTTTTGTGGACATTTTTTTGGGCAAAATGTTAACCGAAATCGTGTACTACATCACAATTTTTGGCTAAAAAACGCATTTCGGAGCCACGGCTTAGTTTTACATGATTTTTGGCGTCGAGACTCCTTGAAATATCTATATCCATCTAATCAAATCTCAGCCACAATGCATTTAAGGATTTGTTTTTACGAGCATCTGAATCGTGTTTCGATTAATTAGAAATTAATTCAGAAAAATATGAAAAACAATATTAAAAGCGTGAAAGTCCTCCAATCTTTTCGGAGTTGAATATGAGTATTTGAGAAAAAAAAATTGAGGAACAATTTTTGGGTCATTTGTTACAATTTAGCCCCGGCTCAGTTTTGCATTACTTTTGGCGTCGAGACTCTAGAAATATCTTTTTTCATCTAGTCAAACCTCAACCATATTGGACTTATGATTTGTTTTTACGTGCATCTAAATCTTATTTCGATTTAATTAGAAATTAATTCAGAAATAATATGAAACACGATATGAAAAGAGTGAATTAAATTATATCTATTTAATGAATATTTTAGCGAAAAATTAAGGAAAGATTTTTGGTCATTTTTTTGCAAAATGTTAGCCGAAATCGTGTACTAACCATCATGGTTTTCTGATAAAAAACGTGTTTCGGAGTCCCGGCTCATTTTTGCATGATTTTTGGCGTCGAGATTCGTTGAAATATCTATATCCATCTAATCAAATCTCAGCCACCTTATATTTAAGGATTTGTTTTTATGAGCATCTAAATCATGTTTCAATTTAATTATAAATTAATT
>AWWV01007590.1:0-148724 GCA_001974805.1 Corchorus capsularis
TTAAAAAATTTAATAAAAAAAAATAAAAAAGAAAAAAACAAGCTTCGTTATATCTCTGTAGAAAAAAGAGAAAAAAGGAAACTTTGATGGAACCAGACGATCCTTTCAATTGGATAATGGAGCTCTGCCGGAGGCCGGCTTCTGAGGAATACCGATTACGAAGCTATTCGTATTTTGGGCAGCCGGATTCTGATTCTGACTCTGATTCCGAATCGGACTCGGAAAAGACGCGCGATGTCCCGGTCGCCTCCACTGGCATCACGATGGTGTCTCTTCCGGAATCAACTGAAGATGAAACGGAGACTCTTTCCGACGAGGAAATCTTCCACACCCCTCCGGAGTCCAGGTCCCCCTCTACCTCTTTCAACAACGGCAACGATGACCAAGTGATCGGCGCTGATGCTGATAACGACGGAGAAACCGTGTCTGTTACTGCTGATACTGGGGAAAGCAGGAGTGCCGTTGATTTGGGGAGGGGTACAGATTTAGGGTTTTCAGCACTCGAAGTGGCAGTGGATTCGACGCAGAGGATTGAGGTTTCTTCGAGTCCAGACCACGCGTTCGGAAGGGAATTTGAAGAAATTAGGGCTTCGAAAAGGGGATTTTCTCCAGAGGGGCAATCATCAATTGAACCTCCCTCGAAAATGCTGAAAATTTTGGGTTCTGAATCGCCAACTGTTGTAAAGTTGGGATCTCCAGAAGATAGAAGTACGGAGGAGATACTGAAATCGCTGGAGAAATGGAAGTTGGAGATGGATAGTCTGTACCCGGTAGCTAGTTCAGAATTAGAGCTTAAAAATCAGCAAAATCCTGAATTTAGATTTGAAATTGGTGAAGGAAGTGTTCGAAAAAAACTTCATTTTTCAACTGAAGTTATTGATCTTGAGAATGTAGAAGGAAATACGGAGTCTGAAGACAACAACAAAGGTGAAGGAAGTGGGGGAGAAAAGGGTCTTGATTTATGGAACAAGGTTATTGAACGTGATATTGAAGAAAGAAATACAGTGAGGGAGAATGAAAACAATAATAGCGAAGGAAATTCTGAAAGAAACAAGAACATCATGTTCGAGGACCTTGATCGATTTATGTACATTGGTAAGAATGTTTCAAATTCCCGTGAGATAGAGGAAAAAACTGAGACAAAACGTGCATTGCCATCATGGGCTACTTGGACAGTGGGGGCAGATGAGAGAGCAGAGGTCAGTGAAGGGGAATCTGTTCAAACTGACAAGGATTTGGATGATTTGAGTGAGGGTGGCTCAAATTTGCCTGAAATAGAAGAGGAGAATGAAAAGAAACGGGCATTGCCTTTGTGGGCTTGTAGGAGTGTGGCGGCTGATAAGGGAGTGGAAGTTGATGAAAGTGTATCAGCTGAAGTTGAGGTAAAGGTTAATGAAGAAGAGTCTGAGAGAGTGGAAGTTAATGAAATTGAGTCTGAGAGACTGGAGGTCAATGAGATGGAGTCTGAGAGAGTGGAAATTAATGAAATGGAGTCTGAGAGAGTGGAGGTTAATGTAATGGAGTCTGATAGAGTGGAAATTAATGAAATGGAGTCTCTGACAGTTAAGCTCAATAGGGAGGCTGATTTGGATTCAGATGTGGGATTCAATGAAATTGAGTCTGAGAGAGTGGCAGTTAATGTGATTGAGTCTCCGAGATTTGAGCTCAATAGGGAGGCTGATATGGATTCAGATGTGGAAGTTAATGAAATTGAGTCTGAGAGAGTGGAGGTCAATGAAAAACAGTCAGAGAGAGTGGAAGTTGATGAAATTGAGTCTGAGAGAGGGGAGGTTAATGAAATTGAGTCTGGGAGAGTGGAGGTTAATGTAATGGAGTCTCTGAAAGTTGAGCTCAATAGGGAGGCTGATATGGATTCAGAGTTTTGGAGTGAGGATCCTGAGGATACTCCGCTTTTGGATGTGTTGATGGGACTGAACGAGGAACATGATTCTGAGGAGGAAAGGAATCTAGAATGTATTAGTCTTTGGGAGCTTGCAAAGGAAAAAGGGGTAGCAGATACAGATTTCCCGAGTGATGGGTTGCAGGAGTGAACTAATGTGAAGACATAGCCAAAAGAGCAACTGTTCTTTTTTTTTGTGTGTGCATTTTGGTATGATACATGATGAACTTCTTGGTTTGGTAAAGTTTCTGCTAGGAAATGGTAGATAGAATAGGTGTAGATGAATATCAGTAGTTATATCTTATATCAAGGTGTTCTTTTGGCTACATATACAGGTAAATTGAAATATGTGAACTTGTAAATCTGCAGGGTAGATATTTTTGTATATGATGACTGGATATGATCTTTTTGTATATGAAGGCTCTGCACTAATATAAATGCAAATATTAGAAATGTTAAAGCTTGGAGATCCTTTTGTTTTCGTTTTCTGTTTCGATTATATCCCCGTTTTTAACTTTGATTGCAACATTTTCTTAATGACTGTTTCGGTTGTCTACATCTTATTTTTATACTACAAGCTTTTCTGCATTTGTTCATCTGTCTCATTGTCGGTGTGCCTGTGCACACATGTATTGACACCTTAATTGGTTGGTTGAATGGAAATGGATCATTAAAGCGATATATTAGAAATTATTCGTTGTTTGAAGTCAAGCCTTTAACTTGTGGATCAAAATTCATGACCTTAGATAAAAAGTGATTTGTGATAATTTTTGTCAAACAAGGAAACAGGTAAAGGGTCCATCTTTCTCTCCTTTTTCTCCGTTTCTTCCCATTAATTCAGGGATGTGTAGTGCTAAAGTACTTACATTTGCATCAAAGCATAGTTTATTGCACTCTTCATTGTTCATTTTCATTTAGCTCATGTGTCACTCCAAAAAATAATCACTTTTAGTAGGTCTTTCCGGATATGCAAAGCAAAATGTCGCCTGCCTTGGGCAACAAATTAGCCCCATGGCCAGTCAAATGGGCGCATTTCCTGCATTTCCTCCTTCCACAAAGAATGGAACGGTCATCTGCTCAACTGGTTTGGTCTGAATTTGGATGCAATTTTGCTTTGATAAACTTGTTTCTCAATCAAAGAAAGGTTGATCTTGCATTATTAAGAAATAGAAAGTTTGACACCCTTTGCTGTCAGATTAGGGACCATTGTGGTGTCTAAGTTGGTCCTTTACTAGCAAATATGACACGACTTTTATGAATCTTTCTTTGCCCATTTGAAGGCAATTCCTACGATGTCGATATCATTTATTACACTTTGTTCTTTGTTTTTCCTCATCATAAGTTATACACGTAATTTTCCTGCCTAGATAGAAATATCAAAAGCTTCCTAACGTTTTACAAAGAAAAATCAAATTAATGCAAATTTATATGACTCAACAAGCTTGCGTACACCAATTGGGTAACCACTCAATCAGCTATTCATTTTCATACGTTCGTGTCATGTATTTATTTCCAACTCCTTCATGGACGCCTCTTATTACTCATTTCAGCAATAACTAATGCAACCCATGAGCAAAGTTACAATACCTTAGAACGCAAGGAATTTTCCCTAATCCTTCTCAATCTCAATTTTAACTTAGGAGTCAGTATGTTGCCAAAAAAAAAACTTAGGAGTCAGTAAAATATAGTTAGTTTAAACTTTAAGGTCGAATCCAACAACGCGGTTAAAGGATACAATAACAACGAGGTCTACTTTGAGAAGTTTCAATAGCTGTGTCTATCGATTTACTAGAATAACCAAATCATGAACACTACTCTTCAATCTTCATATGTGATAGTCTTGTGCAAAACTACTGAAGAGATTTTCCTACCTAAATTCCTCTTTCCATCAAAGATTCACATTCTAAAGTGACCACTTTCAAAGGTACTTCTTTATCTTTTTCACCTTACTTTTCTTATCCTAGGGTGATGGCTTGAAAGGATAAAATCTTATCAACAAGGTCCATTCAATCAAACTGATAAATGCCAAGTATCCGGTATCCGTCAAAAGGCACCAATAATGGCTAGATTGTGATTCCTTCGCATGCATAATGCAACCCATAATAAAGCTATTTTCATATCCCTTTTATTCTATTTTTATTTCCCCACTCAGAAAAACCTAAGGGGATAAACTGCAGATTGACTAAGGGGTAGATAAAATTATGTTTCTATGCAAAATCTACATTTGCATACAAAATTCTGCAAATTACCACCTCTTCGGCATTCTTTTAGCTATATATTACAATCTGTTGTCAACCTATACAAAAAAAACCCACCCCAAATTCATCCCTTAGCGTTCCAAGTTCGAAAAGGTCAAGGGGAAAACCGAGCAACCATCAAACCTCATTTCACAGAGTTTGGTGTTTGGCATTCAAAAGATGTCGACCCCACTCATGGGATCTTGCAGAAGGAGCAGACCTTTATAATTCTAGTAATTAACAACCATTGCTAGGGATGGACAAGATGTGGGTGTGCTGAGCTACTACTAGTGCTTGCCTGTTTGCCAAAACTTATAGTCGGATGAAGCAGTTCCGCCTGTGCAAATGAGCCATTCGATGGCACATCCAGCAGCAAATCTTGGTCAGAACTTTCATCGACAAAATGGAGAGAATCCAACACGAGAGAGCTACCATCAGGAGGCAGAGCAAAAAGGCTTCTCGGACTAAAGCAAGATGCTTCATTGTCTAGATGTTCTTTGTTTTCATAAGTAGCTTTCATGATCACCCGTTTGGGGCTCTTTAAAGTCCTTGCTTCTGAAAAATGAAAAACCATGTTTCCATAAGCAAAAAATCCAATGTAACTAGTAACAATAGCATTAGCTTAAATCATTACCACTTGAGACAACGGTGAAATTTATTCAATTACAGAGAAATTTGCTTCATAGGGCTGTGTTATCAACTTTCACACAATTCCTTTGAAAATAATTCGGTTATGATGATTCTGGCTTTATTACTTTTTCTTTCATGGAATCCCGGTTGGTTTATTTTCAATTTAAAATCCCACCTCACCATGTCACCATCTGATATAGCTTCACTAGATTTATTACACAGAGCAATATCAGCAGATTAATCTTCGAACCTGAAAAATTTTGACTTTGGCTGTCACGTGGTCTCTTCATAGTAACCAAATTATTTGATGTAATGGCATTTGGTCCTCTAGCAGTCACAGATCCTCCATTACCACTTTTACATTTCTGCAGCCAAAGAAATTCTAGTATACTTAGGCTCTAGTAAGCAAAATAAGGAAACTATATCAACAAGTTCATACCAAGATCTCCCAATTTAAGAAACCAGTTCAAACCTTAAGCAGGTGACGTCGTTCCACCCAGTGGGATTTCGTCAAATTGAATAATGTAAGTCTTTTCAAAGTCTTACAGTCTTCAGCTTTCACCCCTGGGGCAGAGATATTAAAGACCCCTTCCTCAAGCAGCTGCTGAAAGTAACATAAATTCTCCTTGAATTGAGGGCTATCAAACATGCTATTGAGGCTGCAGGTGCAAGGAATACAATCAGCAAGTAGAAACCATATTTCAATTATTGGCTGTCTGCTTGCAAAAAGAAAGACCACTTTCTTGTTTTTCAGAGTATTTCCCTATTTCATTACCTCAGTTATCTAAATCCAGTAAATGTGCACCAAATACTATCGAAATTAAACCAAGACTATTATCAGACAATGCATTGCGTTGTACACAGAACATGAAGTAGAAAAGTGCTGTTTTCCCTTTCATGACAAAAGAGAAAAAATAACCTGTCAGGAAGTTTGGCAATGTCAAGTGGAGGAAGATACTGCATTAGATGTTGCTGCTCCTCATGTGTGAAGTGTTTCACAAACTCCTCGAAGTTGAGAATATCCTGCACCACAAAAAATATATCCACATAATGTAGAATTAACATGTGTTGTAACATGAATTATTCGTGGTAAGCAAAAACATTTTGCTAAAGATAGGAACTACATTGAGCCATTAAATGTACACAAAATTATAGGGTTCCTAGTGCTTGATGAGATTTTTCTACAATATAAGCAGATGTAGAAATGAGTCAATTGAGTTCTAAAGGTTTTTCCTTCAGAAAGACAAAGAAAAATGAAAGAAAGAAACTTACATTTAAATCTATGTTACAGAGCAGTGAACTACGACTTTCCAGGAGTAATGATTTTTCATGTTGAACCTTGTCCCTGCCAAATTATTTAAAGAAAATGGAAAAGAAATATTAATCAACATTCTCCAATTCCAACTCCCATTTCACAAGAATAGATACTCAAAAGTCTTTCTAAAACACTGTGTGCCAAATATATTCCTGCTTGTAGCCTTTGAGAAAACTCCCATCATAGAAATTGTGCCTCTCTAATCCCACAGATATATTTATCTTAACTTAGGGTGGCCATGGTAAAATTTCATCATTTCTGAGTTTAAAATCCATACAGTACAAAACTATGCATGGTTCTCAACTGGCAAATTCAGTTGCAACTTGCAAATTATCATACAGAATATATTTACCTCTTCATTTGATCATGCTGCATGTTTTTAGCCTTTTCGATTTCATGTCCTGAAAATTTGATGCCATTGCTGTCATTATATGCAGGGAAGCTTGAAGAATGTGAATAAGCCTCATTCATTGAATATTGCTTGTTCTCAACCGAAAGGGAGCTAGCTTCTGATTCCTCTTCTCGTGCTATTGAGCTTGGATGTCTAATTAGAACACTTCCGTGTCCAATCTCAACAGAAACCATAGGTGTTTCACTCTCAAGTAGCAAATCCTCCTCAGAAGATCCAGAGAAGTATGAAGACTGCTGTTCATGTAAAATAGTATACAGATCTTTTGTAAGCTTCTCAACAGGAGATGGCTTTGGACGATTTACACAGGTTCTTTTCTTAGAAGGTACCATTGAGTCCCACACATTAGATTGAGCAGGCCCTGGAGAAGGATGAAGTAGAAGATAACTAAAATTAGTATGTCAGACCAACATTCAGCTAGAATTAAGGCACTGGCTTCAGTCGAGTTCAAGTTGGCAATTGAGATAAAGTCTGATCAATAAGATCAACACTATAAGAGAAGATTTAGTATGATAGCAAGAGGTATTATCTGAATAACATTGTAAACACATTGTTTCCATTTACAACCACAGTTTCATGGTAGTAATCTCTCAGTTCATTGGAAAAAATTTATGAAACCCTGTGCATGACATATGAAAGCATCATGATTACATTTTTGGGCAGACAAACAACAATTTTCCAGAATCATTTCCAATTAAACCAAGGATAAACTCATGAATCTCCAATGAGTTTCCAAAATGAACTCAGATATTCCATTGAATTTGATATATGGTCCACTAGGTTTTTTGCCTTTCATGGCAAAGCAAAAAAATGAAATTTACTCTCAGACAGTCAAAACAGCAATGAGGAACACTGATGAAATCATGGCCAACCTGTCAAGTCACTAGCATCTGCACTGCCAAATTGGGCACAGCTTTCAGAATTAGATATGGCTGATCCAGAACTTGATCTATTACTTGTATCTTCATCCACAAATTTACGAAAACCCTGGTAGTAATCAGGGGTAACTACTGCTATATCATGATTTGGTTTTCTTTTCAGCAGTTTTACTTCTTTGTTCTTATTAATAGATATGCTCCTCACTTTAGAAGCCCTATGATCCTCATACTCATCAGGTTCAGCCCGGGCATGAAGTGGGGTATAGTTTGCAAGTGTTCCTTTAGTCCTCCACCGTGACCCACATGCATTGCACAATACAGGCTTCTCGGGAGGTCCATTGCGCCAAAGAGGAGTGCCTATCACAATGCAATGATGTTAGTAAGTATAGACTGATTATGGAGAGAGATATTACAATTGTGATATACTTAGGACAAGCTTAAAACAAGTTTAGTTGCAGTAACTAGTTAACTGAGTTCTAAGACTAGGAAACACTTCAAATATTTGAGGAATGGTGCAATGACTTTAACACTCACAAGCACCATTCAGAGTGTTCAAATGCAAATGATATTTATGAAGTTCAACTGTTTCAGTTTTAAGGGCAAGACAATGAACTTCAAATTAGAATAGAATGTCATTAAGAACAAAAAGGGAATAACACAATGTGTAAAACTAATTGGACTGCAGTTTCCTAACAGAGTTTCACATTTCACACTAGTATTTCAATCCAATAAGTACATGAGAGAAGTTCTCATTAGCATTGAATTCTGAACAAGGGCTCAATTGAGAAAAGAAAACGAGCAGGAAATCCATTTGGAACTCAATGGAAGACAACACATAAGTAGTCAAAACAGTGATGTACAAGAAAATATATTCCTTTTGATTAAAAGATAGAGGACTAAGGTTTGACTTGACATTGAGGCTTGTAAACATCTATGGAGGAATGGGAAACCAGTATCAATCTAATGTTGAATCTGAAACTGCCCAGAATTCAACAAGATAGACTCTGCAACTCCCCAGTATCCAATAGAATTCAATCCCACTTCTCTGAGATATATTGGAACTTGGAGAGGTAACGAAGAACAACCCAATATCTATGGGGCTGAGATAAGGAATGAATTTGAAAGAAAACAATTGAATTCAATAACAAACTGAAATTTATGGATTGAGAAAAAGGACAACTGTTGTTCTAAATCCATATGCAAACAGAACAACAGAAGAAACAGCATATATTCTATAATTTGTTATCTTTGTCCATGTAATCTGTCCCTTTTTTCTGCATACAGTTATTCTCCTTACAAATTCCAATGATAGAATTATTTATCCAATAACACAAAATCATACAACACAAATACTGATTTACAGAAAAGGGTTGAACATTTACATATATCCAAGAACTCGAAATTCCTTTTATTTTTTAAATTCCGTATTAAAAAAGTTAACTGGAGAAACAAGAACTCACTTGTAACTCCACAGTGATAGCAAGGTCCTTGCTTGCCCATGTCTTTCTCTTTTGCTCAAATGAAGAAAAATTTAATTAAAAAGGAAGATTTTTGAAGAAAAATAACCAAAAAAAGGAGAAAATTTAAGGAAAAATTATAATTGACAGAAACTTTGACTAAAACTTGAAAACTTTTAATATAAATTTGATTGGTTTCTTCAAGCTTTATAACACGTATTCAACTGGGTATCAAAGGCTTGTCTGCAACAACCCAGAAAGCTAGTTTAGTTTGCAGGAGAAAGCAAAAGCCAACAATGGAAAATACCCAGAAGAGTTTTCTATGTCTTTTTTATCAGTCCAAGAGACAGAAATCAACAAAAGCAATAAAAATAAGCCCTCAAAAGAAAAAAATACAGAGGAAATGAAAGATTTTGGAGATTGGGTATTTGAGCTTGGAATCTGTACAATCCAATGGAGAGAAAAAAAGGAAGAGACTATTTGAGAGGAATCTAATAAATGGCTGTGAAAAGAGGAAGGTGAAATGGGGAGAAAGAGAAAGAGAGAGATAGTGTGTTTTGTGTTTGTATGTATATATGACCTCTTCTCTTTGTATTTTGTATATATATATAAAGTTAAAAAAAATTCATTCTTTTACAATTTAAATTTACATCCTTATTCATGTTAATTAATTCATAAAAATTAGAAAACATTTTTTTTTAGAGAAAGAAAAATTAGAAAACATTTTTTGAGGGAATAAAAAATAGAAAACTATTTGAACTAGTAATAGTAGATAACAATATGAAATTTATATTCAAAGAAGGTAAGGGGAACATTATTGCATAATATATGTGCTGTTGACTATAGACTTTTCAGCTTTGTTGATGTCTAATGGAAATTCCCATATATAAAATAGGATTTAAACAAAAATTATGGTTAAAGAAAAAGAAAAAGCCACCGTGAGAGAAGAACAAAAAAAACAAAAATGAAAAAGAAAAAAAAAAAGAGAAAGAAACAAGAGAGTTTGTTTTGGATTATTTCACATTTTTTCTTTTCCAGTTTTTACAAGTATAATAATTTTGGTAAGTAATTTATTTAAATAATAAATAAATATAGTTATATTATTCATATTCTTGTTTGTGTATGTGATGACATGATATTGATAATATATTAGTATTAAGAAATTTTATTTAGTGGTTCTTTTCTTAGAAAAGATTAAACCTAATCTCCACCGTCCCGCGTGATGATCACTGTCACCAATACATTACACACCGTCAGATTTAATTAAAAGCATTGTCAAATTGGTCCCACTTTAATCAATTTTTTTCTTTCTTTTTTTTGTAGGTTTTAGCTTTGTGTTTTAGTTAGATCTAATATAAAGGATAATCAAAGGGATAGAAAGGAGACTGTGACTCTTTGTAAAAAGCAAAAGCCCAAATATAAAATCCGTGAAAAATAATAAAGAAAAAATAAGAAAAATTAAAATTAATCGGTTTTGAGTAGCATTAGATCTCAATTATCGAGTCGCTACGAATTGTTTTAAAGATTATTTTTTACATTTACAAGACTCTAACAGAAATTTGGTATGATGAAATTTTTTCAATGATCATTTTCTCTATTCATAAAATACAAATTCAAAACCTTACATACAGACATATCTAATTTCTCTCCATCAACTCATCAGATATCAATAAAACTTATATTTCATGTATCATTTTAATCCCCTATAAAATGACCATTTGCTAAATTACCAAAAGAGAAAGAGAAATAATGGGAAATTTAGTAGTAGTACCATAATTGACAAAGAAGGTTCATTTTTTTTTATATCAAAAGGATTTTGACACAAAACCAACTGAAATCATGTTCCAAATCTGACGGCTCAAGTTTATCAATCCTTTTTTTCTTAGTCTTTAACTTAACCCAACCCAAGGATGGGTCAAATTTGCCAAAAAGTCATGCCAATGGCCAAGTACCACGACTTTTATTTTTAAATTAAAATACTTTTATACTCTTTCTAGTGTATTTTTTAAAATTTTGTACATATACATTATAATATGCGTCATAATCATGTGCTCTAAGTGTACATTGCAAACTTTTTCTGATTTCTTTTCATAAAAACCATCGATTCAGTCACCTAAACTTTCAGAGGTGTCCAATCCAATCACAACATTTTATTTTCAATTATATACCGGCAATAATGAATATAGGAGTACTAAATTTGGATTGAAATTCGCTTTCTTAATTTTATTTTTCAATGTAAATATAATGGTAAATGCAGAAGTAATATATTTTTTAATATAAAGTAGTATTTTTTATAAGACTAATATTTACTTCCACGTGCGTTGCACGTGATACTCGTATTTAAATTAAATGAAAATTAAAATAATGATTGAAATTAATTATATATGTAGAGCTGTCAAATCTAAGTCGAACCCGATAACTCGTCCAATCCGACATAATCCGATGTTGATAAAAAAAGTAAACGACCCAGACTTAACCTATTCAGACACGACAAACTGTATATGCAGTTTGCTAAACTTCACCAGTGGTGGATTGTAAAATAAAATCGAATAATAAATATATTAAATAAAATTAAGAATTAAACATTAAAAAATTATGCATTTTTGGTGAAAAAAAAAATTAACGCTAACCAAATTGAGCTGAATCTAAACCTGAAAAAATCCAAAACCCGGATGATCCGGAACCCAATTGACCCGAGGTCAAAACTCGAATCCGCCTAACCCAATTAGACCTAGTAGACCTGAACCTAGATGAACCGAAACCCGAATGACTCAAGAAAATTACCTGATTCATTTGACTTAGAACCATATTTAACCTACCAATACACGCTACAAAAATAGAAAAACAAAGTGAATCACAATAATTAGATTTTAAATAAATTTTTAACTTAATTTGTTAAAAATTTTTGAATAGTTGATGATTAGCCAATTTATTTTAACTTTTAAACTTGATAATAATACTTTTATCAGCTCATATTTTAATTGAAATGGATCCATAACTACCAAAAAATCTCCAATATTTTAAAAGTAAAATGGTAAAAATAAAATATTTATTAAAAATATTCAATTTAATCGAATAAAAATAGAGTTTTTAGTAGAATAATTGTAAAAGTTTATTTCTAAAAAAATTGTAAAAGAATATATTTTAAAAATTCTAATATGTCTAAGTTTTTTAATTAAAATAGTAAAATGATAACAACAAAATAGTTATAAGGATATTAGATTTAATTAAATAAAAATAAAGTTTTTTACAGAAAAATAAAAATAGAGTTTTTAGTTGAGGAAAACTATAAAAGTATATTTAAAATTTTCTAATACATCTAAGTTTTTTTAATTAAAATAGTAAAATGGTAAAAATGATATAGTTATAAGAATGTGAGATTTTTTTTTAATTATACATCAAGCAATATATCAAGCAAAAAATCAATTATAAGTCAAATAAAATAATTACACATTAGGGAAATAATAAATTTTAATCATAATACATTTATAAACTATCAAATAGTAAGATGTCAATCATAATAACTTTTTAAATTAGAATAGTAAAATAAAATAATTATAAAATATTGAATTTTTTGAGATAATAAAATATTGAATTTATTTAAATGAAAATAGTGTTTTTAGTAGAATAAAACTGTATATTTTGAAAATAAAAATAGTAAAAAAAAGTAAAGCAATTATAAAGATATTAGATTTAATTGAATAAAAATAGAGTTTTTAGTATAATAAAACTATAATAGTTAAGTAATGTCATTTAAGAAATATGTTTGAATAATAAGGGTATAATGGTCGATTCAATTATAAAAATAAGGATATGATAGTCGATTCAAAAGTTTCTCATAACTCGTACTTTTATATATAGTATAGATAATATAAACTATAAAGTAGTATTAAATTAAAAATAAAACATTAGTTAAATAATTAAAAGATCATCATTGACAGTCAGCACAACTTTGCTGAATGGTTATTAATATGGTAATAATTCAAAGGATAGAGAAAGAAAAGATGGAGGAGTTAAGGAAGGTTAAATATAATTGAAAATAAGACTAGGACTTCATTAGTATTGAAATTTGAAAGGTTAAAATCTTCTTGCACAAAAAAAAGTTAAAATCTTGAATTGGGGTCTAAATTTTGAGGAAATTAATCTAAATCAGAAAGATAAGACCCTTAATTGATCTAAAACGAAAAGGTAAAATCTTTAAATGACAATTTTCAACATCATGCTATTAATTGAAAATTTACCGAAAGCTTAGGTCTCTAATTGGGATTTTAGTGCATTAAAAAAAACTTAAAAAAGGTAAAAAAGAAGGGAGAAAATTGAATAAAAATTCGGGTTCGCGGGTGGGTCCCAAGAAGAACTCATAACTGCTAGTCTGGTCCTTGATCGACCGGTTCTTCTCCTTCGTTCCTTTTCTTTCTTTTTGGGCAAATCTATTGTATAATCTTTTTTTTTGGCCAATTACCTACTGCATAATCACTCATATCTTAACATTTATTTTTATATATATAAGTCTCTGGGTTAAAAGGAAAATCTACACATGCAGTAAATTAAGAATTCATTGTTCTTTTTTTTTTTTTTTTTTTCTATGTGAGACTGTGAGTATATTATAAAATCAAATCAAATTGGAGTATATGATATGATATAAACAATGCCACGTGTAAGAATTTAGTACGAAGGTGCATGATTAAAGCCATGTGCTACCACACAGGAAGCCATCAATCCTTAATTTAATTGAGTTTCTATTCTTTAAATAAAAAAAGAAAAGAAAAAACAGAAGCCGTCTTTAAAGAGGGCATAGAAACCTAATCTACGGTGTAACCAATGAGCAAATTCTAATTTTTTGGTTAATAGAAAAAAAAAATAAGATTATATATTTCCCAAAGCAAAAGCTATGTTAAAATTTCCATATTGGTGTCTTTTTTTTTTTACATTTTTACTGAAATTCCCATTTAATCCCTTTACCAACTACTCCACCGTTTTGAGTGCTAATGAATTATGGTGGTACATCAAAAGACAAAAAAAAGTGTTAAAATGTGGTGTTTATGCCTTTATGGTGTTGTCATTAGCACTACAAAAGTGAGGTTAATCGGATAAATCCCATTCTAATACTACTATCCTAAATAAAATTTCCCCCTAATTATATGTTCAAATTATCCATCGATTCGGGTCGAAATTATAGTATGAGTTTTTAGTTAAGCATTTTGATTAAAACTTTATATAATTTTTTAGAAAAAGAGAGATAATTGTTGTAATTCAGACAAATCTTACATCAATTGATGTTATTGATTGATATTTTTGAGAAGTCTTAGGTTAAAATTAATAGTCGTTATAATATATATAACATATATAGTATTTAATTTAATTTGGATAATTATAACACACCAAAAAGGGAGACATATGGTAGAGGCCAGTTGGTGGGATCTCTCTCTAATGTAATGTGCTGTTTTTGAGCTTAAATTATTTGAAAAGGAAGTCTTAATACATTATTAGGTGGATAGATGTATCTAGCAATATATTATATGGTTTTGGCTTCATATTCATATCATATATCCCCTCACTTTCCTCATCTTGTTTTCATGTTTTTTTTTTTCCCAATAAGATCTTACTTCTTCTTAATTTCCTCATACTAAAATGCAAATTTATGGGTAATGGAACATGGGCTTTGTCTCCAGTTTTTGTACTATAATATTCCTAATAGATGTTCCATTTCGGCCAAGTTTAATTAGATTATCTATTCGCAAAAACAGTTTCAAAACTCATGTTTTCAATTATATATAGGTACAACACTTTAATTAGTACTTTTCAGTACTGAGTCAAGTTTTCTTATTTGCTGAGGCCTATTTGAAGTCACAACCGGATTTTGGTCTTACTCGATGCACCGATCCCGAGAAAAGTAGCTTGCAAAACAATTAACACCTGAGTGACAGGGGGATGCCCTGCGTTAGCACTCCGATGCTTAAGTAAGTTTCCTCTAAAAATAAGGAATGTCCTGAAATATGTGTAATAAAGTAGAAAAGTGATGAATCATACCTCCAAATGGGGTAATACTAGGGTATTTATAGGGAATATAAGTCGGTTACCTCCGTACGTGTACGCAGCCGGGTCATGGATTCGTGTGTTTATTCGCTTTAGACCTGAAACGTGTGGCATTGGAATTTGTGAGGCCTGTTTGATGGGCCTTAGCCTTGTTCGGCTTCTCATGGCCGTCCTACCCATATTAGCCTAATGGGGCTTTGCACACCTTGGGCTTGGCTCTCTTTGAGCCTTTAGTTAGGCAATTGGGATATACTTAACATTATTCATACAAGTAAATTAGTACACCTTTTCCTAATCGATTTTGGATCAATAGTACGAAAAGTGTTTTTTTTAGAAATACAATAATCGAAGGTCTAATTACAATTAAATATCTCATTGTATCATTGTATGCTTAAATAATCAAATGAGAAATAGCAAATGCAGACTATGTCTAATACCTCAATAAAAATGACAAACTATAAACATAAAGTGGGAAAAAATCCACATACAATTTACATGCGGTGGAACTTGAACCCAAAACATCATAGTCATAAGATGAAAAGTTAAAACCCTTTAAACACGTACATTTATTAATACAAATGAAACAAACAAAGCAATGTAATCATTGCTACTTTGTTTTGATTTCAAGTGTTAAAGAAAATAGTCGGTCTTAATATATGGAAAAATGAGCAAATTGGCCTCTGAACTTTCTCCCAATAGTCAAATAAACCCTTCACCTAATAACGACACCGTTTTCAGGGGTGAAAATAGGTGAAAATGACATATTTGGCCAAAATTAAGAGTTCATGAGTGATATTGACCAAAATAAAAGTTCAAGAGCTTATTTGATCGTTGAAGGAAAGTTCAAGGCCCAATTTGTTCATTAAGCCCTTAATAAAGTACATACTATAATGTAAAAGTAAAATGTAGTAGTAATGTTATTCTCAATATCCATTGCTATAAATGTTGCAAGTTGCAACTACCTTGTTGATGTTGGTCAAATATTAGGAGGCTAAACGGCTAAACCTACTATATATAATGCCAGGCCCGTGCTACCCTTATTTTCGGCATAGGCCAGATTTGATATAAGTTTGTTTGTTTGTTTGATTAATTTCATCCTCATGACTTTCAAAAAAAAATTTCATCCTCATGTGAAAACAAGAAGCTGAATGATGCAAATTTTAGTAAAAAAAAAACAATTCGAAGCACTTGTTTATTAAATTAATGAATACTTACAACTTATTATGCTCCTTCCTGGATTTAGCTAATTAAATTCAACTAGATAACTCGCATTATTAATAGTATAAAATTATAGTCATAGACCTTATCCTTTTCCATTTTGGTCAGTAATAAGTTTTTTAATTCACTTTCTTATCCTTCCATTTTTTTATAATAAATGTAAATATTAGAATAAACTATAAAGACAATATTAAATCCTTTATTTTCATGGGTTACAAAGTCAGGGTAACAATTGCTAATATAACATAACATAATATAAAGTATATAAACCAAGGTTGTTACATAAGAAAAGAAAGCCATATATGTTTTACCAAAAAAGAAAGCCATTATGGGTCAAAATAGAAAGTAATTAACCTTGAAATTAACTAGGGGTGAGCAATGGCGGTTCAAACTGCCCGAATCAATCGAAATCGTCAATTCTGTCATTCGGTTTGGCGGTTTGACGGATTGGACCACCAAAGGATTAAGTACTAAACGGTTGGTGTACGGGTTTGAAATTTTTAAAATTGTAACCGATCTGAACCGACCGTGTAGTAATATATATAATTAAATATATATTATATATAATAATATTAGATATATATAATAATATATATATAATTATTAAACGATCTAAATCGCCTAAATCGTATAACCGACTGTCTAAACTAATAATTTAGGTAGTTAAATGATCGGTTGACGGTTCCAAAAATTAATCGTCAGTTTGTAATCAGTTTCGAGAACCGCAAAACCGAAACTGAACTAAACCAATCGTCGCTCACCCCTAAAATTAACAATTCCGTCCGATGTTCCAACATTTTATATTCCTTAATTACCCCAAAATTTGTTACTGAATGGCATTTCATTGCCAAATTAGTGTTGAAGAAAAGAAAAGAAAAGAAAAAGTAGGTCCCGTGACTCACAAATCACTAATCCTTTGATTCATTTCATACTTTTAGGTTTCAATCCATGTGTGTAGTTTGACTGTTTTAAAATGTATTGAAAAAAAAAAACCCCAAAAGAACAAAGGGGAAACCATCCAATATTGAGTGAGCAATGTGAGTGGTGAGAATTGGGCCAGCATATGGCACCCCACCTCGGCTGACCAAAAGAAGCCACCACCCATCTTCTTGACAGCGCCTTTGTTTGTTGCTGAATCATGGTTCGTGCCACTCCCTCACCTACCCATCACCAATGGCTCACCAGTCACCAAAAACCCTTTCACTCCAATTTTCCTTTTTATTTATTTTTTTAAGACATAATAATGCTACTATAGATTAATTATTTAGAGATTTAAAAAGTATTACTACTATAGTACTATAGGAAATCATGTTTCCATGAGCTATATTTGGTTTTAGGACAACACTTAGGAGTTGTATACCATATGTAAAAAATAAAATAAAGTCATATTTGTACCATATGCTAATTTGGGACAGCCTAGACATGGCATTTTAGGCTTTCTTTCTTGAAAGGTACTTTGCATTGGATGTATTATATGTATGAAATAACATCACTTTATTTTTTTCTTTCCAATAATTTGCCTTTTTTAATCAATTCCCATGTCTCAAAATTTACCTAGTGGTATCTTATTCTTTTACTATTCCTCTTTGGATATATTATATATACAATACAAGATAATAATGATTGAAATTGGGGATTAAGACCCAAGCAATTGAACCACTGAAAAAAAAAGAGAGAGAGACTTTGGGTATTTATTTTTATATGTAAAAGGTGAAGATGGAACTAATAAAATTGTAAATTAGAGTGGAAATTATATATCCATTCACTTGGAAAATGATTGAAAAAAACAATAATGCAAGGGCTCATAATCACACATTTTCTCCATATATTCTTGATCTTGGATTTATTGTACCGTTTTGAATCCTTCCTTCATAGAATAATGCGTTTGCCTTTTGGCACATTCTCGTCAAACAAAAATTTCCGTAAAAACTATTGATCTCTTTATTAAAATTATTACTATATATGTGCAATTACCCACTGATTTTTTTGTTTACTGCACACCAATCTTGAAATTAAAACGAAAATGACCCTTGCAAACAATTTGGTATGTATGGTCAACGTGACTTGGGTTTTCATGAAACGATCTTTTGCTACTTCAAACCCTTTATTGTTTTATGGTTATGGGTTCTACAATTGGATCGTGATGTTTTACATGTAATTTATATTATATATGGTTTATGGGTTAAATGTTGTTTCATTTTGGTGACGGTCCATCCAACCAATCTTCTTTTTTAACCTCAAAACCTTCTTCCATGTGAAAATAGCATTTAGCTATCGCACATTTGAGTATTTTCTTCGATCTTATCTAGGCAGCATATAAAAGGAAACAAATACAGAAAAAATAATAAGAGAAAATGGGTACTTTCCCCTTCCTATATGCAATAAATATTGGATTGAACAACTTTCATTGTTCTAGTTCTAGGGTAATGGAAAATAAGTCAATAGTTTTAATTTCTTCACCCATTGAATTTCATCTGTTTCTGTCCTATATTGGGCCCAAAAATTCATAAAAGAAGCATGTAAAAGTCAAGCAAATGAAAATTTATCTTAATCTATATTCAAGTTCTAGTAGTTACTAAGCATTTGAATAAGTTCAAATTGGTAAAAGACAACACTAATCCAACCACCCAATTAAGCCTAAATGAGTGTGATTAAAAGTCTAAAAAGTGACACAAGCTTTGGTTATGTAAAATTAATATATGAAATCCCAAAGGAAAAGATAAGTAAAAAAACAACCAAAATTAGAGATGGTGGACTCTGATCAGGATTTGCAATTGATATGACAAATGAGTATGGGAATGGGACCAAAGAATAAGTTAAGATTAATAAAAAAATAAATAAAACCCAATTTTTCCCAAAAAAATTATTAGATATCCATCTATTTAAGCTTTAAGATGATGCATTAATCAAGTAATTAGGCATGTTTTTTGGGGTTTACCGAATTGTGAGGGAACTTTTTCTTGTAAAGAAATGAAAAAGAAAGCAGTTTCCCACATTTCTTCTTTTCCCTTGATAGTGCTACAAAACAAAGGCAATTAAAGTCAAATTATTAACAAAGTGTAAAAATTGAGTAATGGTAATGGAATCCTTCCATGGAAAGTTAAGTAGATTCCTTCTGGATATAGCATTTTCTTGGTCTTTGAATAGTAAAACAGGTTGGTCCAAGTGAAAGTCTATGGGCCAGCGGGTGAATTTGGGTATAAAAAATAGGCCGTGATTGGGCCCTCAGAGTTTATATATGATGAGTCCGTTACTATTGTATTGGTTGATTGAATCAATTAAAGAATGTTCTTCTTCTCTTAGCTTAAGGCTTAAGAAAATTATTAGTACCTCATTTTTCCAACTAGGAGATCTTAGACTAGTTTGTTGATAGTCATATAAATGAATAATAAAAGCAAAAAGGAAAACCTATTCTTGCCGTGTTGTCATTGTCATCCCACCCAAACACGGTATAACACTTTCACACATAATAATGCTATAACCATACCTTTAAGGTTGTATTAATTGATCTCTTAGCCTATCCCTTTAATTTCAATCTTATTATAATTAGTAAAGCATGATGTATGAGAAGTTAAGATGGTACATGTTTAAATTAAATGATGATGCAAAAATAAATCAATTTTTTTTTCTTTCCCTAGTTTCTATAAATGAAACAAAAAGATGAACAATGTTTCTACAAAGTTCATTTTCTTTGCGTTTACTTTCCCTTGGTTTAGCTTGGCCATATAATTAGATTTTTTTTTTCACTATGGTATACACTATACAGACTTTATTTGATTGAGACAAGGAGACCAATTCATGGATTTGGGCGGTGGGTTTAGGGATAAAATGCCAAAATGGTGCTAATACACTCCCATCAGCCCACGATTTTATTCCACTTTCAACTAATCTCAATCTATTAATCAATTATGTTCTTTCTCAATCTCTATGTTCAGTAGTTTTTGTTTCAACACTTATTATTGAAGGGGGAATCTAATGGTTTAACACTAAGCACAAAAAACACAGGAAAAAAAGGTGAGTTGATATTGGGCGGTGTAAGAATACATGATATGGTTAGAAGATAAGAGGAAGAGAGACTTTTTAGACCTCAGAAGGTTTAAGGTAAAAGAGAGAATGATTCAATCTTTGAGAAAAAGAAAAAAAAAAAATCAGTATAGAGGAAAGGGTCAAGTTTTGTATAGTATGCTTTCAATGATATTGCAAGTTAAAGGACTTCAAAATTGGGCCTTGTATCTTTCATTATAATACCCAATCCAACCAGAAATTGAATGAAAACCTATCTGGGTTCTCGTAATCTGACTCCTTTACTTTCAACTTCAGTTCTGGAAAATGCAGTCAAAAAGAGACTTGCAGGCATTTGTTAAACACATTAGGTTCCAACTAGTAAAGTGCTAAAATAAGTTACAGATCAAGTACACATTCATTTGCATCATAAGTCATAACCACAGAAGTACAAAGTCATTTCACTGTCTTGTCTAAGGTTAATTGCCACAGCAAATATATCTCAATCCAAGAGATGACATTAGCAAAATTCAGGTTCAGAAGCACAGTAGCACAAGGAAAATTTACACAACTCAATGAGAAGTGTGGGAGCAACAAAAGTCTAAGCTCCCATTGTTTAACTTAGAAAAGGAGGCCAAAAGTACAAATCTAATCTCCACTTGCACAGCCTCTGCATCCACAATGGACACATTCAATGACCTTTTCTTCCCTCAAGTGCTTCGGCACACGGCAGACACAAGTTGTAGCAAAGTTATGATCCCGTGGCTGCATGCATCTCAAGCAACATAAACGTTCATAACCCGGCTGCAATGAGTAGCACAAGAAACCATAAGATCAACTATACTATAAAGATAGAGCATAGAAGGAAAAGGGTAATATGCATACAAAGTGTGTAGGTGTGGCATATGAAATTATTAGTGTATCTGCATTGCCTATCTATATGCACAGGCACACGCATACTATATGCAGTAGAGAAGAAAATGAGTTTGACTTCTGAACTTTCGAACAAAACAACCACCACTTAATAACCGAGTAGATCAATATGATTTTCCAACATTAGTCTATATAAAAGCAGCTTTATAAGTGTCCAACAAACAGCTATGTTAGTCACACAAGTCAGACATGAGTAAAAATCAGATTGGAGAGCGCACTTGATGCAAGTGAATAAGACATATAAAAGAAGCAGAAACAAACCTTTTTCCACTTTGCAATAAGATTACGGTCTGCATAGCCTTGGTCCAAGCAGAACTCATACAATTCCTTTGTTATCTCCTTTCTCCGGTGGTAAAGGTCAAAGATATAGCGACTCTTCTGATGTGCAATTTTGAAAATAGGCCACAACGTCTCGCATTTTCTCTTACCATCATGAGGATCATTCTCAGCTGTCAAAAGAATTGATAGTTAGTTCACTTTACTGCATTACCCTGATATTAAAAGATTCGATTTTTAAGTAGAGCATATAATAAATGCAGAAAAACCCACCTTCTCTCATCTTTGCCTGTAGTTCACGAAGCGTAGGCTCAATCAATTCCCAGCCTTCTGGATATTTGACACGGTTTGTCTTCACCTTCGGCATTGTTCTACCTGTCATCAATGCCATGAAAAGTTACTACCATATATTCATCCAAGCAAGTTCATCATGAAAAGTTACTACCATATATTCATCCAAGCAAGTTCATCATGAGTCATGACACAAAACCTAAATTAAACTTTGTTAAATGAGGTATCTCGCCAAGCATATAGCAATCAAAGCTTGATTCCTAATTCTTTATCCCTTACAGAAGGAGCTTAAAATAGCTTCAAAAAGAAGCAAAAAGTTCCCCAAATCAAAGAGGAAATCCCATCATTTTAGGAATCGGGCAATCCCTAATTGCATAATCCTTTTTTTTTTCATTTAACTTTTAGTTCTTTACCTTGTTTTCTGATGGGAGAACAAGCAAGCAAGACAATGAAAAGAGCAAACTAATTCAAACCCCAAATCAACAACCAAGCCAGTTTCGACTAGTCTACAGAAAGTTCTCTATTCAATTTTACTCTAATTTCAGAAAGGAAAAGAATTTATGCAAGATATCAATACCAATAGCAAAAATTTCACAGAAAACAAATTCTCTTAAATTAAAAGAAAGGAGAGAAAGAACTTACCGCACTTCTGGATTACGGAGCTTGCCCTTGGATGAGTGAACAAGAAAAATTGGCGAACAGTCAAAAACGGTCGATCTGGGTCGTTTGAAACAAGAACGGGGATTTATGTCGGTTTACGCGGCTGCCTGCTAAGGGTAGTTTTGTGCTTTGATTTTGAGGTGGTTGGATCGACAACCGGCGGCGGCGGCTGCTGCCGTAAAACTTAAGAGAGAGAATTCGAGAATAAGCGCAGCAACGGTTAGCTTTTTTCGTCAGTGACTATTAGTCACTTTATATGGCTAACTATATGCCTCCCTCTCCTTACATATAGATTTTATTATTATTATTATATTATATATATATAAACCGTTTAGTAAGTAGGATTATCAAACGGCTAAAAATATTCCATGTCATCCTTTTACAAATAATTACATTATTTTTTGGAAAATCGTTAACGACGTTACTAACAGAAACTTAATGCTACAAATTAGTAGTATTATTTTTTGGGGGAATTCCATTTTCATACCCTGTATTCAAAATGGGAGCAACAATTCAAGAGGGAATTTGCATACACTTGAGCAATATGATGAACAACCCCTTGATTGTATATATGATTAACTCAATCTGACAAAGGTGTTTCAACTTTTCTTACAAAAAGCTTCGATTGTTCAAACTTATCCCATCCAAAGAGTAATTCTCAGTCTCGGATACAAAAAAACCCGAAGAGGGAAAATATATAGTAAAGATTGAAAGTGCTCATGGAATCAATTTTGACAATCATCTCATTTGATCAGATTGATTGCTGCTGGAGGTGGTAGCATCCTGGTTATTCTGCTTTGTGTCCTGTCGCTTCATTTTTGCAGCTCTCTCGGCTTTAATTTCCTCTATAAAGGCCCTTTGCTGCATTGTTGCCAACATCTCTTTCATAGTCTTCTCTTCTCCGTCAAGCTGTGCTTTCATTATCGTCTCGACTTCCTTGTCTATTGGTTTAAAGTACTCATTAAAGGCAGCTTCCTGGATGTAAAAATAATCTTGTTATTTCATAACGAAAATCATCTGAAGTAGACAACATATAAACGTACTGAAAAATGCCTCAGACTTCAGACACTAACAGTGGAATGATTTCCGTCATATGCCTTTGCGAAAAGGAAAGATCATAGTAAATGCAATTGTCAGTATTTAGAAAAAAGTGATCATTAAAATAGTTTCGGGTGGTTTAAACTTTCAACAGTTTGAGTAGATTAAATTCAGAAAGTAGGGATGAGAGGGCTGAGGGCACATGACCAAGCAAGCAGCTTGTCAAGAAGTATGGATAATCTCATGATCTCATACCTTCCGGAACATCATGGCCCGTCAAAAATACTACAGTTTTGCCTTCTCAATCTTCAAAACTTACAAACAAATATTCTAGTAGAATAAGTATCATTAAGCAAAACCAGCATAAGCCTGGGTTAAGCAGCGAAAAGATCACACAACTTGAATGAATGTTCTAAATAAAAATGATGAAATAGAGATAAAAAAACAGCAAAACAATTTGCAAGATCGACTACAATTGTATCAAAGGCAGCAAAAACTGTAATTTTGAACTATCATCTCAAAGAGGCCAAGAGAAGGTCAGTCAAACTTACTGTTTCGTCAAGCTTTCTATTTAGAGCTTGCATCTCCTCAACCATTTGACGAACCTCAGCTAATATAACCTGCTCAGGCTTCTTTCTTATTTCAGCTTTCCTTATTTCCGCCTGCACCGATAAAGAGAGATAGCTAAAATAACAATTATGACAAGAATCTCTATTGATAGAAATTGCAGACAACATCTAGTTTAAGTATCAAACCAAGATAATATAACATAGTACATTAGTCAACTTTCCCAAGTTCATAGGCATATAAGAAATTACAAACTCAATAGCAGTCTCATTGCATAAATAGATCTTCTTCACCATTCATACAATCCTAAATTTCTATTAAAGTTTACTCTTTTTAGTCACGCAGAAATATGAATTACCATGAAATATAGCCTTTGACCCAACAAACCTATAAAAATGAGGCTTAAAGAAAAAGTAAAGCAGTGAATAGGACAAGTAAGGAAGTATAAAGACCTGTTTCAGATGTTCCTCGAGCTGCAATCTAAAGTTTCGAATTCTACGTTCTTCATATCCAGAGAGAACCCTTACATAGAACAATGCTTTCCTCCCAAATTCTCTTAATTTATCCATTTTCACCTTTCAGTATCAACGTTCCTAAACCCCAAGAATAAACAGACGACATTTCAATCAGATAATGATAATAATAATATCGTATTAAAATAAAAAAAATTGATGGAACAATTTGTTGCAGAAACCCTCAAATTCACTGTATATAAACAAACAAAAAGCCAAATGCTTTAATATTCCCAAAACTGAGTAAAAATCGAAAAGAGAGTGGTGGGGCGAAAGACTAACCGGAGAAAGGCCAAACTCAAAAAAGTTCGGTTGAAGACCGGCGATGGCCCTGGATTGAGTCCGATGGCGGAGAATGGTAGTCACGATGTAGATTGCGGTGGTCTGACCGAAAGATCAAGAAGAACAGCCTGAAATCTGAAATAAGCTCATTTCAGCATTTTTTTTCTCTCTCTCGAATGCATTGGGTCAGAAATGGGCCTGATTTGGGCTTGATCCACTTAAACCGTAGGCTTGAAGATTTAACAATTTTAAAATTGGGCCATTGGGTCATATGTTTAGCATAAACGTAAGCTTTGATTTGGGCAATTTCTGGACTCTCGTGTAAACCCGCGTTAAAGACGCTTCTAAAACACGCTACTTTGATGGCCTTAAAAGAAAAATAAAAATAATTAGAAAATGAAAAGAAAATGAAGAGAAAATGAAAAGAAAATTGCAAACATGCTACTTTTGGCAAGACGTAAAAAATCTAACTACTAGTAACTAGTACTAAAAAGACTTCACCTTTGACCTTCCATCTCTCAGGTCTTTGAAGCTGTAGAGTTTTCCTTCTTCGTTTTCGTTTATTTCCAGGTTCTTCTCCTGCTTACAGGTTTCCTCTAGCAATGCAGTTGTTTTTCTTTGTTGATTTATTTATAAACTTTTGAGGTTTTTTCGGCTTGTGTTTCTTGATTTGGTGATCCCCCTGATGGGTTTTTTTCTAGGGTTTGATTAGTTCAGCAAAATTAGTACTATTTTCTAAGGGAAGAACCGAAGAAAGTTGTTAATTTTGTATGCTAGTCTTTAACATTTTTCATTGATTGAGGTGAATTTAAGAGTTTTTTTGTTTTTTCTAAATAAACTTTTTTTTGCACTAAATTTTTAAAATAAACTTACTTCTGCATAGAAAATTAGGAATGTAGTTAATTTTAGGTTATGTATGATTATTTAAGTGTAATGAAATTTGCGATTCTCTGCTGGTATTTCCAAAGGAAAGAAAATTTTTCATTCCATTTTTTCATTAGTGTGCTCCAATATTAGCTTAATCCTAATTCTAGATTGATCTTTCTCTACAATTTTTGGGATTTCAGGCGGAGTAATGGCTGCATCGCATAACTGTCTAGAGAGGGGAACTTATCCATATGGTGGCAGCATCAATTAATGAAGTGATATTGCCTTATTGATGAGCTTTGGAAAATCACCATTATCGTAAGTTTGGCCTCATTAAGATTATCTAACATTGCATTTGTTGAAGTCAGTAAAGAATAAGGGAAAAAACCATTGAAATCTTTGTAGTAGTTGTGGACTTATGGCTTATTGTTCAAAAATCCCCAGGTGGAAGAACTGTCATATATTGGATTTTGTCAACTCTTAACTTTGAAGTGCAAAAATAGAAGGCTAAGGCAATGGAGTCTACATCCCCGGAAACAAAGGCGTCAAGCCAACCAAATCAGGGACCCTCGCTGTCGGCTTTTTTCGATGCCATCGCATTGCAGGAACAATGTTTTGAACAACGTCTATTGAGTCAGCGACTCTGGTCTCAACAGTTTGCTGATGCACAGGAGGCAAGGATAAAAGCAGTTGCTCGCCAAACCACAGCATATGCCGCTGAAGTTAACCACATTCTTAGAGGGGGAAAAAGTGTTGCACCAGAAGTGGGAACAGAGATCTTTTCCTCAGAAGGGTATGAATTACTGGCTTTAACATAAACATATATGATAAATTTATTCAATATCTCAGGTGCACCTTGGGTATATGGTGTGTGCCTTGGTTCTTCTTTTTTTGAATGTTGAAGCTAGAATATATCAACATATTGTTCATAAGATGCTCCTTTGTTACAATTGTTATAGCTTTATTTTTACTATCTCCTTTAAGTGATCCAATAAATTTGCCTCTGAATTAGAAGAAAAAAATGAAGTATGCCATGCAAATTGCTGAGTAGCATCTCTAGTTTTAATTGAAGGGTTCTGATAGATATTGACCTCAGTGTTAGTTAGCATCATGGTTTTCCCCCCTTTATATGTGTTCCATTTATTATATATGGATGGATGTGCACCTTTTTTATTATTTTGGGTTCTCATCTTTGTTTAGGGGCAACAAAGAAGAGCCTCGATTACAGCTTCCTCAGCCATCTTCAATATCAATACCCAGATCTACATCTCTCTTCCAGAATCCAGAAGATCACGTGGAACATAGAATGTATTCACCTGGAGGAGATGTCAGCAAGAGGGGTCTTCCAAATTTCAACTGTCACACCAATGATGATAATTACAATGACCGCCACAGATTAAATAATAGAGAGAGAAGAAGAGATGGGAGATTGAGAAGAAGCCCAAGTGTGGAAAGAAGCTGGAACAGGAGAAGGAGATCTCCATCCAAATCTGAGCATAGGTACCGTGAGGACTACCACTCTTCGAGGGTTGGGAGTTTCAGAGGCCATTCGGGCGATGATAAAGGCAGAAATCATTACAGGAGGCGTAGGAGTCCAGTTGATGACCATATCCCTCACCATGGAAGGTCTAGTGATAGCAGAAAGCACAGAGAGCACAGAGGAATGAAAGGTGCATCATCCTTAGTGACTGGTAGGAACAACGAAAGTAGAGACCATTTGTCTGAAGACCGCTACAATCATCATGGAGACTATGGCAATGACAAGATAAATGAACATGGTCTGCCTAAGGGGACTAATTCATGCACAAAATACATGAAGACTCGGGAGCCTCTCTCGAAAGACCTGATTGTGAAGAATGAGCAACTAGATAAAACCAGTCTCATAAACAAGGAATTTGACCATAGAGATGCGAAAGAGCTACCAAAATTGAGATGCAAAGATGAATCAGAGCCACTGGGAAGAAAGGATATGGGAAGAAAACACCAAAGGTACGAAAAAGCAGAAACTGGAATCGATAGTGACCGTGTGGATAAAAAGTTGGGAGCCAAAAAGAAAACAAGAACAGAATGAAGATGGATCTTTGCAGACTTTTAAGTTCCTAGTAGCTATTATCCGCGTGATGTTGTAGGAAGGGTTTCATAGGATAGAGATGATCCATCTCATAAGATACTTAGAATATATTTTTGTTATTAATGAACCATTGTCGATTTAGCACTATGTGCTGTTATTGGCTGGGAGGATGGTAGTTAATATGATGATGGGCTGATGGCCTATCTCATCAATATTTTAACTTTTAAGAGTCAGTTACTCCGTTAAGCTGTATGCCCAATGTGATGTGTTGTCAATGTTAGTTAACAACGCTTTATTTTTAAACTTGTTTGTCACTGCTTCGAAGAGTTTCATGGAAGATGGAACCAAAAGCTTTACCTGCCATGGTTCATAGGTTTCAAATAATCATTGAGGAAGTGCGAGTCAAGACTCAATGGCATCTTGTATCCGTGGGACAGCAAACTATAGACGTGATTGGAAGGGTTTGGAATGCAGACAGATTCTTTCTTCTTTTTTTTCTCATAAAAGGATATTTTTATCATCATCATCATCATATAAAAAGGGAGGCTTACATCATACTACACGTGAGAAAGATTCTTTCAGTCAGGGGGTGAGAAATTCTCAACTATTCATTTTTTAAGGAAAGGAAAAATCTAAAAAGAGGCAGGCTATGCCAAATGGCAAGACCATGCAAAATATAGCGTCAAAAATAGTCGGAAAAAATCGCCAAAAAAAGAAAAGTAGTCGGAAAAGAGTGGAAGATAAAACCATCAGATAGAAACATCAATTACATTCTTTTTCCTAACATACTATGTAAAGGGAATTAACGAATGGCAACCTTCTGAAAGAGCAATATTAACATGTTACGAGTATGAAGAACATTCCAAACAAAAACCAGCAACAGTTCACAAAAGCATCGATAGTGCCTATGTTTCCAGTATGTTAACATCATTATGTTTTACTTCAAAAAGCAGAAAAAGAAGACTTGTATTGACAGAGCAGACTTTAACCCCTCCATGACAGGAGCCTCTGTTTGGTACTCTGATTTAATCATTCCTCTTCCTCTTCTTCTTCTCATCCTTCTCAATGGAATTCTTCACCTGAAAAACAAGTCGGATGTTAGTGCAACTGATAATAAGATGACAAATAAAATAAAAAACAAAGTTGCAGAACATAAGAAAGCCTATCAAATATTCAAGCTTACTCACCATGATAACCAGAATGCGGACAAATACAGCAGCAAAATCAGTGAAAAGGGTCAAAGCATGCTTCACATAGTCCATGTCACCCAAGTGAGCCTTCTCAATGATCTCCTGTGTGTCCACTACCATGTAGCCCACAAACACTAAGAGCCCGAAGTACACCTGTAAGAAAGTTATAGGTGAAGAAGAATGTTAGCTGCAGCTTTTCATTCATTCATTCATATACTAAAGGAACACAAAATATTGAATTATAATTCCGCACCTCAAACATGAAGAGGGCCGAGGAACCACCAAAGATAGCAGAAGCAAAATGCAACCACATAAGGATGGACACACCAGATGAGAGCAAGCCACCGAGGTAAAGATACTCTCTACGCCTTGCTACCATAGCAGCCCCTGAAAAACATGCAAAAGCTAGTGCTGTTCCCACGAATGCAGAGACTAAAATACTGGAAAAAAAAGTGACAAAAACACAAAGTTATTCTTCTACCTCTAGAAAAGTGTGAATTTGAAGTGTCTTATCTCAGTCAAATAAGCATAAAGATTAATCTCAAAAGTTTCATTATACCTTGGGTCTATCTCAATGGCCAAATGAATAAGTGGACCAATTGAAGCACCTTCAAACAGAGCGGATGCCATCAGAAGAGAAAATCTCTTTCCCTGCATAATATACCCACACAAAGAGTTATAACTATATAGAAAAATAAAGAACTGTTGTTTTATTTGTTAAGGCAAAACAAAAATAGTATTTACCTCTTGGTGAGGAGGAGTTAAGAAGAGCCACAATATGGTTCCAAGGCATGCAAAGAATGTGAGGTTACCCCCAATGTTGTAGATTATATGAAGGTAAGCCCCAACAGCAGATGCAATCAGTGCAGCGCATAGGGTCAAATACACCTGCAAATTGAAAAACAATAATTAAGAACAAAATTATGAAACAGAATAACTGAATCTAAATGGATACATTAGTAAGCTAATCAAACAATACAAGAATAATTAATAAGATAATTTCGTTTTTAAATCGAAGAAAAAAATCATAATAAGCATTAGAATCACATAAAGAATGATCTGCAGAAATTTGTTTTATTCTAAAAACCAAAAAGAAAGATTAAATCGAGGAGATCAACAAGACCATATCCAAAACCCTAGATTAGAAAGAAAATCACCGATGAAATCCTAATTAAGAATTAGTTGCCTAAACAAACGCTATATCTCAAGATAATCAAGAAAACACGACGAGAGGAGAAAAATAACAATTGAATAGATGAATCCGTCATAAAATCAAAGAATCATAGTAAGCATTAAAATCACGAAAAGAATGATTTGCATCAATTTCAATTCTCACAACTAAAGAAAGATTAAATCAAAGAGATAATTTTGGGGAAACTTACCCGTTTGAGATGAGATTGAACCTTTGGAGAGATTTCACGGAAATTCTTGAGAGCTTCATAATTCCAGTTGCTGCTTGATACAGCACCAAAGACAGACGAGAATGCTTCCATGATTCGTTGTTGGAGAAACGAGAGAAATCACAATTCACAGAGAATCAGAAAAAACAAGAAAGCGTCGGTTTGTTATTTCGTTGACAATGACGATGGGAAATATGGGAAAGGATTTATATAGCACTGGTTGTCTCTGGTTCAGAGATTTAATAGAAACTTCCCGATGAGTGAATTACAATAAGGACCTCAGGATTTGTGAAATTCTCCCAATTACTTGAAAAGCTCTTTGGGGATGCAATTATTCAAAGGGGGGCAATTAGGGAAATTTATTAAAGAAAATGCAAATGTCCCTGGAAACTTCCCGGTATTTAAGAGGTTGACTAGTAGCTTCCGAATCCAATCCAAACAAGAACGAACGCTTGCCCACGAAGGAAAAAATCTTACGCTGCTGCCCGTGCCACATCACGTGAACCAATAGGTTATTGCCATGTCACTCATGAAACAAATTACTAATCTAAGTATTTTTTATATTAGTAAAAAATTTGAGTGAAACTGTGAAAGTAAATTTCTTGAGAGCTTGATTCCTTGCGTACCAGAAAGTTCAAATTTGACCAATTGAACAAGTTGAATATTAGGAGTTTTCTCCTGTAAATACATACACTAACCTCGCACCAATTTCTTTCCATATTTTGCTTGACCAATTTCTAGAGGAAGAAACATATATATATATAATGACTATTTAGATTTTCTATTTCAGATTGGTGAATAAAGTTACAACATTTGAGAGGAAATTTTACAAGGGTGTAAATTTGATACTACTACCTTTTTACAGCTTTAACAACAGCAGAGGAAAAGACTTCAGCCTTTCACGATGCCTTAAAAAATGCAATTATATAGCTTATTAAGCTTCTCTTTGTTAGTGATCCTTTTCTCTCCCAGCAAAATATGTCAAGTTCAAGAGGCTAATTTCTGTCCCTGCTTGAGTGCCCTATACTTTCTGAAGGTTTCATGTATTGAAGCGAAGAATTCGTGCTTAAGAGCATCCTCTGATGTAATCCTTAATCTAGGGTTGACTGTTAAGCACTTGTCCACAAGATCATAAAGTGAGTTCGGTATCTCCTTGAGGAACTCTCGTCTCTTTGTATTCATTTGGCACCACTCCCGTAGGTTAAAAGATGTCAATGACTGCGGACGATAGAGCTCCTAAAACCAAAACATCTTAAATGCATCACATCTCAGCTCACTTTTTAATCAGTTGAAATTTCAGATCATGCTTAAATAATATACCTCAGGGAATGAGGATTCACGATTATGCAACTTGGCAACTTCCCAAAGATCTTCACTGCCTCTCAGCTTTGCGATATCCTTTAAATTCCTGAAAGTGCCGATGATGTTGGCAAGTGGTCAAATGAGGCATTAAACAGAAACTAGATAAAAAGGATATGGACTAGAGGAAGAATTCTTACTGTTCAGGATCACCAACAAATGGTGATTTCCCAATCATTAGATACAGTAGGGTGACCCCAGCAGACCAAACATCAAGCTTTGGACCTTGATGTTGAGATCTGAACAAGACCTGCACAAAGCCACAAACCACCCATTTTGAGGGTCCATTCATTGGAAAGATAAATAGCTATCGAAGACGGAGTGTTATTTAGGGTCTGAAGTTGCAAAAGTTCAGTTTGTGATATCTTTAGGTCTTTCAATATCAGAAATCATCATTTCTTAATTTGGCCATATGGCTAAAATTGTGGTACAGGCTACAGTATTCTTCTTTTGGAATTTGGAAATGTTCTTGCCTTGGTTTCTCCGACGCATTGAACCACTAAGACTACCAGCAAGAAACTCCAAATTTCCTAACTCTACAGTTTATTAATCATTACCTCTGGAGCTCGAAAGCCTTTAGTTCCAGCACAAGGACCCTCTCTCTTATGCTTCGCATCCCCTGCAAATGAAAAAAATTATTTGAATTTAGTAAGGGAAATTGTTTTCCAGAACCAAAATTTCAACTTCTAAATGAAGAATATTTACCTTTGTTCCTGATTGAACCAACTCCAGTAATAGCAAGGCTAGTTGAGTTCAAAGGCATTGGAGTAGGATGAAGAAGCTGCCTATCCATTTTCCCCGGAGAAGCAGCAACTCGCTTTCTCATGGGAGCAGGAACATGTGACACTCCATGGTTTGGACCGTGCATGGCTTCCTGCACCAGGCTGAGGAGCTCTTTCCGACCTTGGCATGGTAAAGGTTCTCTGAGCCTTTCTGCTGAAGGAGTCCTTCCACTAACATCCTTTGCTGAGGTGATGCCCGAGCCATCTGCACCCTGACTATTGATTTTGTTCCAACTACTCAAGTCATTACGAGGCTTTCTTTGGCCTGCTGTTTTCTTCATGTTCTTAGGCTCTATAGATAGCTTGGAGCCTTTTGTTGCCTCTTTATTGGTCCCCTCCAATGCTTTAGTATTTAACTTGCTGCTATTTGCAGGATGAATGGCTTTGGCAGGAACAGTATTATGATGAAAACTTGCATCATATCCCAACTTTGATTTGTCTGTGAAATGTATAACAATGTCGCATCAGTTATAAATTTATAACCAGGAGGTACTCAGATATGAAAATTTGAAGGCAAAATATTACTATTAAAATTGGAAGCAAGACTGTTTATCTCGATGTAGTAGGCAGTTTAACAGCCAGCTTAAAACTTTTGAATCTTAATGAATTGTGCATAAAAAACCATTGGATAGATAAAGAAAATATTTAGGTAATTTCCACATTCTCCAGAATGAAATATCCTAAGGTACTTTTTCTTTTATTAAACACTATTATTATAATACTTAATTACAAGCTCCAGGAAAGGAACTCACCCATACTCTTGTACTTAGGATGCAGCACCTGTCAAAAAAAAAAAAAAGAGAGAGAGAACAAAAGTCTGAATCCTCAAATTCGAGCATGAAATTATTGCAAAAGAAACCTGTAGCTTCGAATCATTGAATGATGTAAGGTGCGCTAGCAATACTTACCATAGCAAGATTGAAATCAATGAGGTAACCTTTGTTGGTCTTACGAGAGAAAAGAAAGTTTCCTGGTTTAACATCTCTGTGAACTACTCCCTGCCAATGCATGAATATTTAATAAGAACATGAAATTTTGTAGAATTGATGCATCACATGTGAAAGAAACATAAAATAAGCATACCTCTTTGTGAAGATTTGCAAGAGCTTTGAACATGCAATAAGCATACCATTGTAGTTGAGAAACATTAATTTCTTTTTTCAACACCTGCACCAATGAAACAAGCTCGTTATCAAGCAGAAGAACAACCAGAAATGGCAGTTAAAATTAAAATAATTACCTCAGGTCTATCATGCTCAACATACTCTAGCACAAAGCAATCAGAATTTGCACTCTTAAAGCATCCTTCATATCTTATTACAAAGTTTCTACCCCTGAAATTGACAAAAAGAACAAATAGGAAAGAAAAATTAACTTGGAGGCAATACTTTTTAACTTCAAATAACAAGGAAATTTTCTGAGTGAAATAAACTTTTACTAAAATGCTTACCCAAAACGCTCCAGCATCTTCAGTTCATTGTTAACATAGTATTTATGAGCATTGGGATGAGGACCTGCAATAAGATAAGTCAGCAATATGCATCAACGGAAGGCCTCACTCATACTAGAATACTAGTCCTGATTGCATCAGAGCAAAGAAGAACATCTTATTTAAAATTTTCCTCTTACATTTAATGGCAACTAAATTTCCATCATTCTTTCTCCGTGCCCTGTATACAGTGCCATATCCACCTGCCAGTTTGAGTCACAGCTTAACCAATCAATCAATAGTCATAGTGATACTGATAAATAAGTGGATCAACAGTGATGTGACATCCAAGCAAATAACAATCAAAGCTATGGTACCTGAACCTTCTTCCTCTTCTACAATATACGATTCAAAGTCTGGCAGTACTTTTGGCTTTGGCTGATCCTGAAGCAAGTATACATAGCCATTTAAGTTATACTTTGTAATTAAGATAATGCACAACAGTCAATTCAGGCACATTGAACAGACTCCCACCAATATAAATGCAAATGTGAGCTTACCTGAGATAAAATTGAGGTAGAATTTCCTCTTCTTTCTTTAACACTTGTGTCCTTAGGTTTCTGATTTGATTTCTGCACAGTATGGACAGATGGATGATCTCTTTCAAAATGCTGCTTCCTTTTGTAAGTATTAACAATCTTGGTATGCCCTAAAGACTTGCTGGGTGTTTCCAACTCTGGAGCCACCATACACCTTGGACTAGTCTTCATCTTCAAAGAAGTTTGTAAGAGCTGCTCCTTTGGATCAGAGAGCTCAGTAACCGATTGCATAACACTAGCACCTTCTGGTAAAGTAGGGTATTCTTCACCTAGAGTTGGCATCTTATGATTGCAGTTATCCTCATCAAGACCTTTCAAATCTCTTTCGGGTGGTATATTAGAAGGCGGCCTAATGTTTATTGAAGGGGAAAACTCTAATGACCTTTGGCTTTGACTTGCCAAATCATGTTTCTCTAGTCTCCTCCTGCCCTCAGCAATCACTTCATTTTCTGCAACTCTGAAATTTTTTGTGATATGATCCACACGAAATATCTCTCTTGCCACTACTGATAGTTTGCTCTGATAATCACTTTCTAGCGAGTCTAAAGGACTAGTTTTAACTACTTTGCTTTCTAACTCGTGATCTGGTTTTCCAGTTGGAATGGCTGATTCTGGTTCAGGCTCACTAGCTACCAATTCTTTGCTGACACTTCCCTCCATATATTCTTCCACATTCATTTCGCTTTCTACATTTTCAATGCCCTTAACATTACAACTTAACTGCCTAGCACTAGTTTCAGCTAGCAAGTAGGGTTTGAGAACGATGTTATTTACCAAGAACGATGGATTACTCAATTCTACAATTCTGATGATATCGTCAGATAAATGGTAATGTACCTGAAAATTTGTTTGAATAATAAGTTTTTGGCCACTATAACTTTAAAAGGGACAATTAAGAAAACGTGATATGAATTTTTTGATGACGATTCCAAGATCTATACTCAACCTAATCATAGACTGAAAATACATCCACATTGAGCTAAATATAATGTACTAAATTGCAATTCGATGGAGTTTCCTACAGATCTAATGTATGTAATCAGCTTAAGAAATACCTTTGTACGGTAATTTCGTATTCTCTTTGACGATAAAACTAATTCTCTCCCCTCCTCATCCTCTGCAAAATCAGAAGCTGAAAAATCAGTCAAAGCCAACCAAAAACACAAAAGTACACAAAAATGTAAAATTAATAAACATAAATTAAAAAAGTGAAAAAGAACATGTTTCTGTTTCGAATTACCGTCTCGCTTCCTCTTGCCAAGCCGTATCTCCGGGAAACCACCGGATCGAATCGGCGACGACTTGAAAGCATCGACGACGGTAAAATTTCGAGCTAAGTAAGCGGCGAAAAAAGAAAGGCCTATTGAAGAGATAGCGACGAACTGATTGTTGTTCAAGAGAGTGATAGGAGAGTTTGGAATGGAACAAAGGGAGGAGATGAGAGCGGCAGTTGCCGGAAAAAGAGTGCATCGGAAACCGAGGTCCGGTAGAGAAGTAGGCTTGCCGATCAAGACCAGAAGAGAAAAAATGTGCCAGGCCTTGTCTGATTCGGTGGCCGAGAGGATTAGTGAATCAGTGAGTCGTTCCGAGTCGCTTTTCATGATGATTATGGAGGGAGAGTGAAAATGGAAATGATAGGGTTTTGAAATGGAGGAATTTTTTACAGAAATTTTCGGAACCGTGCTAAGATAGGCGGGAATAGGGCATGTGATGCGATTTCGAGATTTAGCACGTGCGAGTTTTCCCGCCAATGTTTTCATCTGATAACTTGAACGTGTGGAGATTGTATTTACTCTTTTGCCCTCCACGCGGACCCGCTCCTCCACGGACCACGGCTCCACCCAAGTCCCAAGTCCCAAGTTATTATTTTATTTTATTTTATGTACTAAAATTAGAAAGCATCAAAAAATAAAATAAAAAATCTACCAAAAAATAAAAACTTAAAAAGGGTTTCATAGAATCATAATTCATACTTTCATTTTCAACAAATTCAACTTTGTAACTTCTATTATAATGGTAAAGTTCCAGGGTACAGAATTAAAATAGAAACTATTTACCGAGTATTTTTCACTAAAAGAGTAACATATCAATTTATCAACTTACATCAATTGAATGAAAACACATTCTGAAAAAGAAAACAGCTGATCAAAGGTAAATTTGGCGAAGATTTAAATATACATACATACAAAAGGGAAAGGCAGTAGGGCAGATTCTCTCCATCAAACAGATCATTCGGCATTATACAATGGAGTGGACAAAAATACAGGTTTTCCACACTTGTAAAAGGGCATATTTATATTCCCTCAACCGTCGTTGGTGAAGACAAGGAAAGATTCAACAGAAAGCCAACCATAAGCCCTATCAGTCCCACCAAGGAGGCGAATGTGAAGGAGAAACCGGAGTCATTTCTCCGTTGTCTTCGTCTCTTCATAAATTCCTGTTTCAAGAAAACAATATTGTTTACATATGGCACGGGCATGGCTGTTGGTAATAGTGAGACTGTACCAAAAGAAGAAGATGAACATGTATACATGCAAAAGAAGTTGTAATTAATGATTGTATCTGCCCTTTTTATCTGAATAACAACAATCTGCTTGTGCAGTTAGGCAATCAATCCATTTACAATCAAATATTAAAGTTTTTTCCGGCTTGAAGTTCGATATTCTAGTAGAGTGGGTGGCTGAGTGCATGTCTTTTATTATAGCAGTTGCAATTTGTGGTGGAACTAATGGCCAAAAAATCTGAAGACAAACATACCAATTCCTGTTGCAGCTGCTGTGTCTGCCGAACTGCTGCATCTCTTTCTTCCTTCAGGTGCCACAGAGTCTGATTGAATACACAAAGCAAATGTAAGATGTGATAAAGACAGAATTTGATTTCTCTATTTGCATTTTCATGTTATATATTCTTTCTATATCTTCTCTAAAAGAAGGTCCTTAATCCCATTTATAACTTAGTAACTAGCAAGTCAGATCATAGACAAGACATGGCTACACAGAACTGAATTCATGTGCTCATATAAATCAGACAAAGAATTCAGATGAGAGTTTTCAATTGCTTGCATCACTACTGTTTTCGACACCTACTCCGGTTATATGATCCTAATCCAAAGGTATCAATTGAATGTATTACACAACATCTCAAAGCATGCACAGAAACATTTTGTGAGGTTAAGCATTTTCAAATATGAACATTCCTAAAGTAAAACCAACTCAGAATCCCATTCTCAATATTATGTAGTATATAATAAGCAGATCACCAAGTAGAGTAGTAGACTCACAGAGTTTGAATCAGGGCTTTGTGTGGAGCTCTTTAATCCTTCATCTTCTGAACTCGCTTGAGTTGAGGAAGGAGTAACATAGTAAACCTTGAGCTTCAACTCCTCTATCTCCCTACCACTGTCCTTATTGAACTGGGTGCAGAGAAAAGATCATATCCCAATTATCAAATTTGTTTGGAAACAATATCATATAAACATAGTGAAATCAAAACATTATTCTCCATGTCAGCATTCTTACTGTATCTGCAGGTAGGTCATCTACGTCAGTATGTGTAGGCACTATGGTACTCTGTAGCAGAAACTTGTCTCTGCATTGCATATCTGGAGGATATTCCTTCTGGGCTTGAAGGGTGACTGGAAGTTAAGCAGGTGAATGAAACCGGCATCAAACATATGACAATGTTAATGAAAGAACAGTTCTTAGACCTAAAGTAACTTTTTCAATGCTATAATAAATTTCTTCTTTTACAAGAAGTGAAATTATTTTCCCGAAATCATCATAAAAGTTATACCTCTGATGACACATGAATCCCAGGCCTGTACAACACCGGTATTTGGCCGCACAAAGTACTTCTTGGGTGAAGTTGTTTTAACCTAACATGACAAGAGTACAAGACCAATAAAATCAAACAATCAGGATCAAATATACCTACAGAACAAGATATTCGTACTAATGGATGGTAACAGAAAAGTACCTTAAAAGCAACATGATGTTCTGTCTTGTTCACCACTTTAAGATCACAACAGCTTTGTTTTTCCAGCTCAACTGACAACATGAATTGCATAACCAAAAGTCAACTAAAATTTTCAAGAAAAAACATTTGAAGAAGATGATCATACATAATGATGATGTGTAAGAAGCTTGCATTATAAAGAAACAAGCTCCCAAAATAAGTAATTGAGATATCTAATCATTGAAACCATGTTACAGAAACAGACAAAGGAATAGATAATTCCTAAACTGCTTTTCTTCTTCCTGCATTTTCTAAAAAACAAAAGCTCAACCTTCAGAACAGAGCAACCATTTCCAGAAGCAAAGATATTGAAATTAACACATCCATGTAATCTATTTCCATAACTTGTTATGAATATTAATCTACAATATGTCAAATAGACAAATACCCTCCAATCAACACCAGAAATTCAACCTCAATCTTTTGCACCATCACTATAAAGAATTCAATTAATGACTCAGAAAAATCCAAAGGTACTCACATTTTACATGCATGCATGCTAGTAAAAATTAAAAAAAAATAGAAAAAAGGTTTGAAACTTACAATTGAACTTGAGGTCATTGGGATGAACAGAGATCAACTGATTACCATCACCAGAAGTCATGACTGGGCCCCCACTTCCACCGCCACAACCAGATCTTCTTCACTCTTTCAAAAACAAATAAAATCAAACCGCCCCAAACGGTGTTTCAGAGAACTAAAATTCACAGGGAAAAACCAGGAAAGATAGTTATAAATAAAATTAAAAAAGAGCCATCAAGAACCAATTCTCCAATAGAGTTTATACTTTTGGTTCTTGCAAGAAGAAAGGGAATTTTAGCCAAATATTAAAGACTGGAATTGTTAAGTACAAAATTAGAAAGAGAAAAATGAATTAGTAACTAACATGTGGTGGTGCGACAGGCTCGGTATAAATCCGAGGCTTTTCTTTTTCTCTTTTTTCTCTGGTGTCAGGAAAAAAGACTCACCGAAATAGTCGCCAGAAAAGTCGGACTATGGTCGGAACACGATTAAAAATTTCAATTATTTTCCTTTTTCGCTAAAAAAAAATAAGAGATTTTAAGTTGGTTTGGAGCTTCTTTCCACCGTCTGTTGCTGAGAATAGCAGAGGCCAGAGGGAGGGGAGTGCGGTTCTATTCTATCACAGAGAGAGAGAGGAGGAGAAGGAAGGAAGAATGGATTTGACCACGTGGCAAATTAATAGGAGATGAGACACTGTTATAAACAACAGCCTGGAAGTGGGGCCCATTGACGTGGCAGTCAATAAAAGGAAAGCTATTACGTGTCACTTTTATGTTAAAAAAAATTTTCCCTTTCATTTATTTTTTATTAAAAATATTCTTAAATAGTTAAATCTTTTACTAATTCACTTTATTAGCCCAAATCTCAATGAAGCTTACTTTTCTCTCTTTTTTCTTTTTTTTGGTGGTTGTGCTGTCTTTTTGTTTTTGATTTTTCCTTTTGCCCATTAAAGAAAAATCTAAGAAAATAAATTTTGTTGATAAAATGGTAATTTACCTTCTTTTTTGAATTTTTTTATAGGCTTTTTTATTTTGTGACATAATAAGGCTTTAGTGGCTTAATTGAATTTTGAAGATCAAATGTAGGACCTCTTCAATCTTCATTATTGCAAAATGTCCATTAGCACTTAAAGGGAGTACTTTGGTTGCATGACATGAAATTTAAGACAATCTCATCCACATATCCTTAACTATTCAATCATTTCTAATGAGAAAATTCCAACCATATAATAATTAACTCATCCATGCAAGTTGAAATTATATTCAAAGCTCTAACCCATGATTGTCTGTTCCATGGGAAAATCTAAGAGAAAAGGATACATATAGTCCCAATTGCTCAAATCCTCATTAATTTTCATTTTCATTTGCATTTTCATAATTTCATTATTTTTCATATTAATTTAACAAATTATTACTTGCAAGTCCTTGTGCATGTGCATCATTACTTCATCACCATCGATGAAGATGATGTTAGGTTGGTAAGATTCAAAGGAATCCGTGGAAGGAAAAGTAAAGGGAAATGGGTGAAGAGTGGGTTTTGGTTGGACATGAAACAATTTTTTTCAAGAAACTTGCCGTGTATTAAACAATTAATTGTCCCACAATCATGAGACATTACATGATTATGGTATATATAGAAATGGAACATGGGCTGCATGATAACAACATTATATTACTACTTTATTTGTTATGAAAATTTTTAGACACCACCAAACCTTATATATTGGAGGGTAAATCTCTGTTTAATAGTACTAATAAAAAATAATCCTCCAAATGGTGGGCTAAGGTTCATACCCAAGTATTAACAACAATAACCAAGCTTCGTTTGGTAAGGCTTCTGTCAGAAAAATAACCAGGCTTAAAGCAGCATTTTTGCACTTTCTTGAAGAAATTTTAGATACCCAAAGGCTGGATTATAAGATACCCCATATCTTAACCTGAAGTAAACAAAATCTTTCAAGCTTGGTTTTATCTGTACAGAAATGGACCAAATTTGACAGGAATCTTTTAAGCCTGTTTAAGACAAGAATGTCTAAAATTCAATGAGATTATACTGTTTTGTTTTAATGAATAGTAAAAAAAAATGTATATCTGATCTGAAGTTGGACTAGCAGATTGAAACTTAAAGAATGTCTTAATTCATCAGATCAATGCTTACAACAAATTTTACACCAAAATGAAGAAGGGGTAAACTCATAGAATTACAGCTCTTACAATATATATATCTAAGCAATTAAGCAACTGCTTGGGATTTTCAAAAACAGAGTGAAAGAATTGGTGCCTTTCATTTGAAAGTTGACAGCCTGGGGAGCTTGTCTCTTAGATAATACAGCCTTGCCCTCCTGACCTTCCTGTGTTTGAGAACTTTGATTTCCTTGATATTCGGCGAATAACTACAATAATAAGAGAGAAGATATAGGTAAGGGAACATATTCAATAGACTTAGAAAAACTTATCTTATATATGGTATATAGAAAACCTTATCTAGTATATGGTATATCAGCATAATCGCCATAAAAACCAAGGCATTTATCTACTAAATTACAGGCAACGTCAAGCTAGGATACTAAAGATTCAGGTTCCAACTCATTAAAGATTTTGATATCATGTCAAAGCACAGGGAACAAATACTGTTTTCCCGTGTTTGCAAATTGGCTTAATATAGAGTGCAAATAATCGAAACTTTCTTCCCATGGTCTTCTATCGGTAATGTTCATAAAAATCTATATTAAGATACATTCAAGAAAATCGAAATTCTGCTGTTTATAAAGGATGAAAAGGTTATTGAAGACACAAAGAAATAGAGATCACGAGAAGCCTATTGACTACGCGGAACGGAATGTCTCAAAGGCCAATGGACCAAAACAGAGAAGGAAAATTATTAACAGTTTAATGAAATTCTTTGGCAAAAAGAACATGATCGATGAGCAATTAAACATACAAGTCCAGATAAAGATCCTGATTATTGCGGTAACTTGGTGGTTAGTTATGTATGATACACATCAATGACAACCTTAGCCAAGTAAGTAGGAACAATATTGAGTCTGCATTGTCAAACTCTATCTCCATACAGTTAGTTTAGTACCCAGGCATGCACCTATGCTATCCTCACTTACTTGAAGGTTATTTGATAACTTGATTGAGGTGGACAAGGAGGTAAAAATTCATTGTGATAGACGTGGTATGCAAACAAAAATATGTTATTTTCACATATGCTACAGAAGATCAATCATCTAAAGATCACACAAAAATGGAAAAAATTAGCATTGCAAAAGAATCATACCAGACAATACATAAAGGTCGCTAAGGATGCAAGACATGAGGCTTCGAATTTGAAAACTCTTCTACATTAGTATTTATTTTCACTGATTTTTATAAACTCATTCAAATTATGTAGAAATTTGGGCTCCTCAATGTCTATTTCTCAGATTCAAGATGATATACGTATTAGTTAGACAATTAAAGAATAATTGAACGACCACTATGCTAATGAAGGGAATGGTCATCATTCAATAAAGATACTAACAAAAGCGATACTTACACAGGGAATACGATCTCAACTCCGATACCAGCAATAATTCTCCGAATTCGAATGGTAGTATGGATACCGGCATTCTGCTTCGATATGACTATACCTTTGTACACAGACAGCCTACGTCTATTTTCAGGAACTTCCTGTAAGTAAACCACATCAAGCAAGCATAAGTAGGGCAACCAAATCACATAAAACGGAGACGGTTGGAAAAATGAGAATCAAGAATTACCAATTTAATCTCTACAATATCACCAGTCCTAAGATCTGGAGTTGGCCTCTCCTTATCTGATGCTTCAATCGCTCTTTTGTTCAATATCTACTCAAGAAACAGAAACAATGTGATTGAATTATATGGATAATCAATCTGTCAGACATCTTCAAAAAGGAGATTTTGAAATCAGCTCAGCAAAGTAAGGCCCATTTATTGAAATAACTTAAACACAGCTCTTCAAACAGTAGGAAAGAGCCAAAAGGTTCTCTCTTTAGTAGACAATTCAACTTCTTCAACTCCCAAACGACTTCAAATGGACAAAAAGAAATTTGCAATGCCAAAATTTTAATTCTATCATGAATCATCAATTCCTATACAAGTAAATAGATATAAAAAGCACTTCAATTAAATTACCCCCATAATGTCGCCAAGCTTAACCCGGGGTTTTCTTGGTTCTTTCGGTTTCTCTTCAACTTCATCTTCTCCTTCCTCTACTGCTCCAGCTTCCTCTTCAGCTTCTGCTTTTGTTTCTCCTTCTTCAGCAACATTTTCGGTTGCTTCAACTTCTGCTTCACCTTCAGGAGTAGACTCTGCTCTGACAACGAAATCCCTTCTAGCAGAAAGTCTGGAACTTGACCCAACTGGGATTTTCAAATGAAACCCAGAAACTGAAACCTTGGAGGTTGTTAGTGGAGAAGGTCCACGAGACAGAAATGCGGAGAACCCAACATTTTTTACTGGATTAAATGACTGTACTTGATTTCTTGGGATCATATGCAGTGCCTATAAATAATCAAACAATCAAATTTAAATTCTTTCAAGAAATAAATGGAAGAAAGTTGAGTAGGAAGATTATTCTTTTTTAATTAAAAACAGATGGGGTTACCTGAGGAAGAACTTGGGATGCCATGGCGTCACTCTACAGTCTCAGTTGCGAGACAGTGCCTTATCTAATTTCGAGAATTGCTGGGTGACAGTTGAGATAGGGTTCAGTAACGGGTCGGGTCGGATTGGCACACCCTTCTCTTTACCCACTATTTATTTTTCTCCATTTTCTTTTGGGAGTATCTTTTTAGTTTTTGTTTTTACCTTTTCCTCTAATTCTTAGCATTATCAAATAAATATATAATTTTCTTTAAAAAATAAATATATATTTTACTTTCCTATATAATTTATATATATATATATATATGTATAAGTTAACATTTAAGATCATCAAAAACTCTTCTTGTACCAAAGAAAAACTCTTCAATAATGTTTTTTTCATTTATAAGATTCATAAAATCTTATTTAGCTCTATGAACCATATTAGGGGAAATATAGAACCACTTGAATTGAATCAAAAGTTTGTTTTGGCAATTTAAATCCTATAATAATAATAATAATAAATACTAATTAATTAATATAATCTAATTAATGATTCATATATCTATTTTCCCTTGTTCTATGTATAAATAATATCACACTGATGCAAAATCATGTTGAATTTAGACCATCACATATAATTTCTTTTTCCAGTAAAAATAAGTCCCTTAGTAGGCATTATTGATTATTCTTGGAGTTCTCAGCACTCGCTTCCTCTTAAACATCGGAGGCTCCATAATGAGGGGCAAATCTATGGTCAGTAATGGAGTGTGTCAAGAGTGGATTTTAATACAAGATGGAATCGAACAAAAGCTCATGTAAGAAAATTCTTTGCGTTAACTCATACTCACAAGAATCACGCATGTCAGGAACCTTAACCACTAAACCACCATGCCGTAGCTAGGTAACATTTAGAACATCACATACGCTAAATATTTTTTATCTTAGAGAAAGACATAAAGTAAGGAAAAAATTGCATCTGCAACAAGCTCAAATAGAACAAAATGAATCAAATTTGAAATTTGTAAATGAATCCAAAATTTGCACGCAAAATGTTTACATCATTTCTCGGGCTTCTGATATCCAAAGTCCAAATGCCCAAGTTTGGAATAAGCCGCCCTACTTCGATTTGAGCAACGTGCGTACGTGGCTATCACGTAGCCTTGAACAAACTTTCCCTTGATTGAACCCCCGGTGAGCCTATAGCTTACGTGGCGCTTAGATACGCATGTTGCCAGCTTGAAGCTCCAAAAAGTTAGCACGTGTCCCCAGTTTTGATACAAACTCTTGTCTCCTCTCTCTCACCCTCCCCTCCCGCCAACGTCGCTCTCCCTCACACCACTCTCCTCCTCCCCCTAAAAAAGACCAAATTTTTTTCTCCATCGCTCTCTGCAATAACCAGTTAAAAGGTTTTTTCTTTTTTAATTTGCATCGATATTTAGCTATCCTCTTTAGATTAGAAAAGGGTTTCCTTTCTTGATGCAAAGTTTGTTTTTTTCTCCCCTCATCAAGTTAAACACATTGTGTTTTTTGTAATGGGCGTTTTGCCTTTGGAGGATGTTTGAACATGGGGTTTTTCTGATTATGATGATTGTAAGTGATTGGTAAGAAAAAGCTGGCTCTTTTCTATTGGTTTTAGTTGTTAAAATTTGTTTGTTTATGAAAGATGTCGAGGAATTCAGGAACAATGAGGAAAACCCCACCGGGGATTTTGCTTATTAGAAGTATTAGAGGTCATGATTGCAGCCTAAAATCATACAGATACATGGTTTTGCTGATTACTTTCATAGCATATGCTAGTTATCATGCCTCTAGAAAACCTAGTAGCATAGTTAAGAGTGTTTTGTATCCTGACCCCTTAAATGCTTCTGAGGGGAAGCCTTGGCCTTTTGGAAATGTCTTCATCAAGGATGAATCGGTGAGTTTGGATAGAAATAGGGGGAATAAGGGTTGGTATCCTTTTAATGGAACGGATGGTACATCAAAATTGGGTGAAATTGATGTTGCATTTCTTGCTTGTTACTCTATGGGAATGTATGTTGCAGGGCATTTGGGTGACACGTTGGATCTTAGGTTGTTCTTGACAACCGGGATGATTGGGAGTGGCATTTTTGTCGGGTTGTTTGGGATGGGATACTTTTGGAATATTCATGTCTTTGGGTTTTTCCTTGTGATGCAAATGGTTGCTGGGTTGTTTCAAGCTACCGGTTGGCCTTCAGTTGTGGCTGTGATTGGAAATTGGTTTGGGAAAAGGAAAAGGGGTTTGATAATGGGTATTTGGAATGCACATACTTCAGTTGGGAATATTAGTGGATCTCTTCTTGCTGCTGCTGTTCTGGACTATGGTTGGGGATGGTCTTTTATTGTCCCAGGAGCATTAATTGCTTCATCAGGGGTTCTAGTCTATTTGTTCCTGCCTGCTTATCCAGAGGATATTGGTTATGCTGGGGCAAATGCTTCTCCAAAGCTAGATTCAGCGGAATCTCAGAATCAAAAGTTCAATGCAGTAGTTGTAGAAACAAATTCTGGTTTCAAAGAAGGGTCGAGTAGCAGGAAAGGTGTTGGACTTTTTGAAGCTTGTTCGATACCTGGGGTGATTCCATTTGCATTATGCCTCTTTTTCTCAAAGCTCGTGGCTTACACATTTTTGTACTGGTTACCATTTTATTTGAGTCAGACAGGTATTTTTTTTCTTGTTTCCAAGCTTTGTCTATTACTCTACTACTACTTGATTGAAGAGACAGGAATTAAAGCAAACCACAGACTCTAGGCTTCTATTTCCTCAAATATCTTCTGACCTTAGTCAATGAATGTGCTGTATTGTAGACTTTGAGTTAGTATTAGAAGGAGATTTCAACTTTCGAAATGATTAAGTTTATTCTAGCTTTTAGAAAAGAATAAAACCAAGATAGAATTAAATGTCAATTTGGTACAAAGAGCTTGGTATATCATGTGTGGAAGTTGAAAATGAACTCGAATAGGATTTCCTTATTTGAGAACTCAGCACATGGGATTTACATGGTGTCAAAGTTACATGGTCTAACTTAATCTCACTCAGTCGATCTACAGATGCAAAAGCATATAGCTAATTAGCTATAGATCTTCTACCCCTTTAATGTTGCATGATGCCAAGTTTGAGGATTTTAATAGCAGCTTATATTTTGAATCTTGTGGGCCAAAAGCATTACAAGGGTACAGTTTATAACTCCTGTGGATAATAAGTAGGTGTTCTATTATTTGTATTTGCAATTTTTATATTGCAATCCAGACGCTTTTTAATATCACTGAAGATCGTGTTAATATCTTGCATGCATAAATGTTTACCAAAAATTGCTTCTTAAGTAGTTAATTGTCTATCTAAAATGATCTGTTTCCTGTTTTCTGGACCTGTGTGACTAGCTATATTTAAGAGTCTGAGATCATTGAATTCTTTCTTATGCATTTATGAATGTTTTCCCTTCTGTTTGATTCCATTGTCTTGCAGAGATTGGCGGGGAGTATGTGTCTGTGAAGTCTGCTGGAAATCTATCTACATTGTTTGATGTAGGGGGTATTTTTGGGGGGATTCTTGCTGGCTACATATCAGATAAACTTAATGCCCGGGCAACCACAGCAGCCAGCTTTATGTCTGCTGCGATTCCTTCCATGCTTCTATATCGAGCATATGGACATATTTCAAGCAACATGAACATTGTACTTATGATGATAGCTGGCTTGTTTGTAAATGGGCCATACGCACTTATCACAACTGCAGTTTCAGCAGACCTTGGTACACACAGTTCTCTCAGAGGTGATTCTCGGGCATTGGCAACAGTGACTGCTATTATTGATGGCACCGGATCAGTTGGCGCTGCTCTTGGTCCCCTACTCACTGGGTTTCTCTCAACAAAGGGGTGGGATGCAGTTTTCATAATGCTAACGGTCGGTGCTCTTATTGCAGCACTTCTTTTATTACGTTTGGTCATAGCTGAAATTACCGAGAAAACTCAGAAACCGATTCCAGTATCCCACGGACAGCAATCTCTTGAAGGTAATGGGGTAGAAAATTATAGCACTGATGCATACAGAGTCTTATCATTTTTAAATGCTTATGAAATGAAACATAGCTACCTGCTTCTTAGTCATATTTGAGGGTGAAATGCTATTTACCAAATTGAAACTGTCATATATAGAATTTAAATTTAATTTATGACTTCCAAGACTACTACACAGAAGATATAGAAAATTGAGCCTGTTCAATGTGATCTCTGCATGTTAGTCCTTTCATGTAATACGTGGAAGTTCTGTTTTGGATGATAACATGTCAGAAAAATTACCTTAACTGGTTCAAAATCTGCTTGAGGTCCTGTTTTGCTTCAATTAAGTTTTGTTCTCTCTTTGCATCTGTGAAAAGTCTTTCTCAACATGATATCAATCTAATCTCTACCTTTCCTTTGCAGCTACAGGAACTCAACCACTTTTAAGCAATCAAAGGTGATAATCAGGTATGGTGTCAAGGATCTATAGTAATCATGACAGTTTAGAACACATACTAGAATAGAAGTGCTTAAAATAATGGTCTGAGTTGACAGACATGAAGCATGTGAGTTGACAACAGCTAGTCTGAATTTTGTAATATATTTACACTGCTAGCAATATATGATGTAACATAGGTTTTGATTTATCGGTTCATTGGCCTCTTATGTAAGATAAATATTTTCCAATGAACTAGGCTCTTTTACCGCCACCCTTTCTACGTTAATGAAAAGTAAATTTTGAAACCCAGTTGACTTCTGCTAATGACTTTTCTGGAGCTAGTTGTTGTCTTAAGTTAGCTGTCCCAATTAGACACCATATATCTTCCTTGGTGGCATTAATGCTGTTAGGTCTCTGCTAATCCCAGATTACCATTCTTGTTAATTTGCTGCCCGGTTTGAATGCAAAGGCTTAGTTGATCGTAAACCGGCAAGATTGGGTGCCGGAATTCCTGTTTTAGCACACATATGCTGTTGTTTTCTGTCTTTGAAGCTCAAAGATGCCAAAGGGTCTGATCTCTGATGAGATTGATATTAAATTTCCATATATCCTTGAATATGGATTCCCCTGTAGCAAGGGGGTCCTTATGTACTGAAGGATATTATTGCCTTGATAGAGATGTTGATTCACGTTTCTAATTGCAATTAATGTTTGTAGAAATGTCCTCTCCACTTCTGCATGAAACCAACTAATTTATGGTCCTCACCTTCCTCTCTGTTTCCACTGTTTATCTGTCAAATCTGTCCTCAACTGGAACTGGGACAGGCAACCATTTTATGTTTTTCTTGTTCCTGCAAAAGCTTTTTGCTAGGATAAAGCTTTTTTTTTTTTTTGGTAAAAGAAGATATTCACGATAACATACTAAAACGAACATGTTAATCAGCAAATCGATTCGCTTGCAATAGAAATCAAACTAATGTGTCCTTTTTGATAGCTCCAAGGCTGACATTACCATCAATCGCTATTATAGTTGCTGGAATTGAAAGCTCCTTTTTTTCTTTCTAACCATAATTTTTCAGTGAATATTTTTAAATTTCTCCTCTCTCACTTTCAACAAGTTTAACAACCCATTTCGACTTTAGAGTTTAGAATTATACTGTCCTTTCTTCTGATACCAAAAACATATGCCTTACTTTAATTTTTCGTACAATTATATATATCTTTCTTCATGAATCCGTATGTTAATTTGACATGTTTAAACTACTATTATATTATAAACATTGTATTGCTTTAAGGTTCTTACTTCTTGGTTTTGATGTACAGCCAACGAGAAATGAGCCAAAAAAAATTGAAGGTCCACTCTATAGAGTACAGAATATAACAATATCTGGCCTTATTTTTGCATTAATTTAGGCTAGCAAGGTGGCAAGACTTGATCCATTGTCTGGTTTCATAATTATTCATTGAGGACCACCAAGCATTTCGTCTGCCAACATCATGATTCATGGCTGTAATTTGCAGCCCCCCAAAAAATACAACTTGTCCATATAATAAGCATTTATGTACTAGTATTAAGGTTTTGCAAAAGTAAAAACCTCAAATTTCCATATAATGGCTTCAAATTGTCATTACAAAGTAAACTGCAGAATGGGTTTTCAATTATCATCTTGACCTTTTAAACTAAAATTTCATGGATGGACCATAAATCAGGTTGTTGGCCACCATTATGTGTTCTCACTGTTTCAAGAGGTTGGACATAAGTTTCTATTTTCTCACCAACCAAACAAGCAAACATTGAAGACTTGTCAAACATGCACCTTTAAGTCCAAAGATATTTTGTTTGTAAGGTTCTTAATCAGTTCAACTGCAAATTCAGCATTAATCTAATGAGATCAAGAAAGAAGAAAAAGCACAAAATCCTCAAAAAAAAAAAAAAAAAAAACAAGGCCTATGTTAGCAAGCTAGTATATATATAAAGTCTTGGTCTTTCTCTAGATGATTCTTGAAAGTCTTGGTTTTGCTTTGTGATTCTGATGAAAAAGTCATCAGCAATCACAAATTTTTGGTTGGTGTGGGACAAGAGAAAATGGTAGCTGCAGCTGCAAAGCATGAATGCCACTATGTTGATTGGTCCCTCCCCCTTGCCATTGCCTTGATCCTATGGTGGGCGTGCAAGCTAAGCCCCCATCCCCATTTACCTATTCTCTGCACTAATTAAAAAAAAAAGAAACTGCTCATTCTTTGCCTTTTTGTGTCAATAGCAACCCAACTTAAAAAAGGGTCTCAAATTTTGGTTTATGGGTCTAAAATGACTCAAAAGCAGAGTGAATCATATTCATTATCTCATGTTGTTGACATGTTTATTAAGTCATCTGATTGATCAGCAATTGTTTCTGAAACTTTTGCTTTAAGCATCCAAACTTTGTTGCCATTAACATATATAGAAGACATCACTTTAAACAAAAACAAGACTTTGTCTTTTAAAATGAAATATTCCCATCAATTGTTGATAAATTTTACTAACTTTAAGCTGGAAAAAATTCTAAAAGCAAACCAACTTAGTGGCTGCCACATCCTGCAGGAATTTATTTAGAATAATTGAATTATTAACAATCTAATTAGTAAGATTTAATCCTTATCATTATAAATCTAACAAGGGAAAATAAAAATATCCTTCTACATTACCTGGCTGGCCTCACCACCAGTCACCTAGTGGTTGCTTGGCCAGAAAAGAACACACATTCCTTAAATGACACGCGTCAATTTTTGTGTCCAGTAGCATGAAATGTCCGTATTCTTTATCCCCTTTGTAAATTTTGATTCCTCCTTACAACTATATATCAACCTCATTACTCTCTTCCTCCCATACCTTACAGCCTCAGTTTTCTTGCTATCTTCATTTTCTCTATAATTTTCTTTTCCTTTCTTAATTTTTACAAAAATTCAGCATGGCTCGTTCACGTGCCATGCTTGTGCTCACATTGGTGCTTGCTTTGGTATCAACTTCAGTAGGTCAGGGTCCATCAGCAGCGCCGGCAATGTCGCCAACTTCAGGCTCCCCGCCGTCTACTGGTGGAAGTCCTCCTCCTGCAACATCTTCCCCTCCGCCGACAACCACCATGGCTCCTCCACCGTCGACCATGTCCAGCCCTCCTCCTTCCATGGCTCCAACAACTCCCATGACTCCTACCCCAATGTCACCTCCAATGGAAGCTCCAAGCCCAATGTCAATGGCTCCAGGCCCATCAATGAGCTCACCACCTATGCCATCCACAGCTACTCCACCTGGACCTCCCGAAGCCGGTGCACCGGGACCTGCCATGGATACCGCACCGGCGACGCCGCCCGTTATGGCTTCACCAAGTTTTGCTGCTTCTTCACGTGAATACAGCATGGGTTTATTAGCATTGTTTGGAGGAATTGCACTCTTTGTTTAGGTCACAATTTTTTTTTCTTCCAGAAAACATTATAATCTTTTCTTTGGTTTACTTTATGTAGATTAAGCTATTTTTGATTTGTGTATTCTTCTATGTTTGCATTCTCTCTCTTGTGGTTGATTCTTGGAGCTGCAATATTTGTGATTTGGCGAGGACTCTTTTTTTGGAGATTTAGATTGAATGTTTACAGCTATTTTTTAGCATTTTGACTTTAGCAGAATAAAGAGAGACTTCGTTCCACATATTCTTCTTTGTGTTACTGTAATAATTAAATGTTAGTAAATTTTTCTTTCTTTCTCGCTTGTTTTTTCCCCTTGATGCTCTGTTTTTCCCTTTGATCTGTTTTTTAAACAGAATGAAGAAACTAAAGGTTAATGGGAAAAGAATGAAAAAGGCAGGTTAATTTTTATGTATCCATTAATTAACATGTTCAATCTAGTTATGTTCAATTCAATTTCATCGTTTATGTACACAAAAAACAGAGACAATATAGAGATAATTTAGAGTTTAGATGATGAGATAATTTTAACTTGGATCGTCCTAAATGGGAAAAGGTTTTGATTCACAAAGTATTCAAATGATAATTCTCTAATCATTATGAATTAACTACTACTCTAAAATTCTAGTGGCTCAAATATAAAGTTCCTAAATAAAGCAATTAATGTGTATGGAAAGAAAATAAGTTTGTTCTTTTTTCACCCAAAAAAAAAATGTAGCTAAGTGGAGTATGTTCGTTTAAATGCATTTAAAACAATTTTTTATCCTCTCGTTCCCTGCAAAAAGATTAGATATGATGAGTATGGGTAGGTTGAGGGGGTAGATAGAAAGGATGAAAAGAGTGCAAATTGGTGGTGGTGAATAATGAATGTGGATGGGAAGAAAAGGTTAAGTTGCTAGCTGTTTTTGTGGAGGAAAGATAGAGACGGAGGCCTGAGGGTAAAGGGGATAAGTAAAATTACCTTTTGGAAAGGCGAAGAAAGAAAGTCTCTCTTTCGGCTTTGTGCGTGGCAGAAATTGGCTACTATTACTAAAGAAGAATGGGCTTTTTATCTTCAAAATCAAAATGGTGGTGGTGCAAGGAAAAGTATGAAAGGAGAGAGAACCACCAATTTTACTTGTTTCCCTTCTCGAATTTGAGTCTTGTGAAAATTATTTATTGGGAACACTGACGGATCTAGGAATAGTTTTTATGGTGGTGGACACAGTATCTCCTATATATAGAATTGAAGCTGAAAAATATTTTTATAATAGACTATGGTCTAAGAGTTTAGTATTGAATTAATCAATTAAAGATAGGCACCAATGACCGAGTTATAATGGGTACCATCCAAAATTGAATATAGAATGAAAGAGTTTTAGAAATTGGGAGTCTTTTACGTATGAATCTACCCCTGATTAGGAGAGTTTAGTCTCATAATAACTCGATTCGATTCGAACAATATTAACTTGTATATATAGAAAAGAGAGATATTAACTTGTACATATACGGAGAGAGAGTGTTTTGGGAGAGTATGAGTATGGACTATGACTATACTCTATAGACACGGATGGATGATGAATGAAATGAAGGTGCATGGTGGCCGGTGGGCCTAAAACTCAAAGCACAAATCAATTCGTTTGAGTATGAAAGTGATGCGCACATGGGGTGCTTCGCCCCCACCAAAAAATTATCATCTATGTGCGCTATACGGCTATAGAACACCAGTAAATTACCGATCGGCCGTATTTTTACTAATCTTTTTTTCTAGAGGATGTAGACAGCAAACTTGAAGAATCAAAGAAAGCAAACGTAAAATTGGGGAAACTAGGAATTAATGAAAGAAATGAAAATGACACGAATATGAAATCATCTTAACAAGTATAGTAACCATCTCATTTTTTGCTTTAGGTGATGTTGCATATAAATGCATGTAATAACAACATCGGGTACCCTTTTCAAAATAAAGAATAGAGGTAATAAAAATAGTAATGGGTAAAATGAGGAGCATATGCCAATTGCCATGCACCAAAAAACATCTTATCCATTACTATTTTTATTACCTCTTCTGCTGATAGATATATATATGTATCTATCTTCTGCTGTCTTTCTTCAACAAGAGAGTGAAGAGACGTGACAATCCTAGCTAGAATAATAATGTTTCTCTTACCATGAAATATGACTACTTCCTCCTTCCAACAACTTTAACCTAGCCCTGTTTTTACATTTAATTTTAAGGGTTGATTCTAATTACATTATTATATTTTTTTATATAAAATTTGGGGGAAAAGTTCTTAAATCAGGCATTTAAAGAAAAATTATTTTATCCATTGTCAGTGAAATTTAACACACTTCACGTGTGGAATTAAATGATTGTCATGTGTCTTCTAAAGAAATAGATTTGAATATAAATATATCAATTATTAAATCTTCTTGTGAAATCCAAAAACTCCAACGACAATGTATCAAATCAAATAATAACTTGCATATAAAATGAGTAAAATTGTTTAATATTTGCATCAAAACAGAACAAGTAAAAAGCAATAAAAGGAAAGGAAGAAATATCCTGGCACGATTCGATTCAGGAAACTTTTGATTAGTTTTAGTCGTAGGTGGGCCAACTCTTGGGCTTAGTCTAAGCCCTATAATAATCTGATATTGACGAAAGACTAAAAGCAGTGTCAGCAAATTGGTCCACCACCTTTGGAATGGGCTTGTAATTTGTAGCATCCGGGCCCTTTTGTTTCGTATAAAATATAAAACGATTTTATATTTATTTTCTTTTAAATTAAAAAAGGGATGAGCTGTTGAATTCTTTTTGGGACTGGCCTCTAAAAGGATGAATAGCATCTTTCAATGGTGGATTGGAAAAAGTAAGGCTGATATAGTGACCATAAACACACATTGAAGAAGATTTTACATAAACTCAACAGAACTCAACAGCAGCAATCAACGAATCAACCAATAATTTCCATTACCATGTCATGAGGTTTCTGCATGATCACATGGAAATGTGCACTTTCAGATGAAATAACAAAGGGTTCAATAACAATTTTTTTTGATTCCTATGAAATTAGTTCACTGCTTTCTTTCGTATAATCACTGCGCATCGTTAAATCAGCTTGACAACATGGATTCTCCTCTTCCTCTGGGTTGTAAATTGTAATTGATCACGGTAAACAACACTTCTGCAATATCAGGTTGCAAAGCTGCACCAGAACTCAAAATCCTGCTGGTGGAGTTTTTTAGTAAGAAGTTTGGTATCACTTGGTCTTTAGAATACCTATCCAACTTTGTCATCATCTACTTTTCCTTAGTTTTCTGCGGCAATGGAAGCATTCTGAACATGGAGATTTAATTTTACTTGAGTAGCTGGCTTGGAACTTGCTTGGTGGTATTTTCAGGTCTTCCATGAGTACTTCACGAAGCTTCTGATTCTCCTCCATAAGTTCTTCAATCATTTGCTGATGTTTCAATACCTGAACGAATACAAGTTTTAGGACAGCCTACAACAATCCTAGAGAAAACAGAAAATGGTAAATACAAACATGAACAAAGCTTTATTATGGCGAGAGCCCTCATCAATGTATATTAAAAACCCTGCAACATGCCAACATGATCATTCTGGGAATTTCGAATCTGATTACCATGCTTTCTGCCAATATTTATGTGTCTTTTCACTCAATGGATCGATTATATTCTTGGAAAAAAAAGCATAAAGAAAAGAGGCTTCAGATCAGGTCGAAAACCTAAAAAGGAACATTACCAATTGAAGCATGTTGTTTTCAGACCGCAAATGCCCAGCCTACAAAACAACCAAACCCAAGTATTAGCATTTAGTATTGCTGCCTAATGCTGACAATGACAAAAAATATTGGAACAAATGGCAGCTGATTGTTGCATGTTAAAGCATGCTCTTTTGACAGTTCGTCGGTTCCCCATACCAAGCTACTCTTTAAATAGCTGGAGCAAACTGATGTTTCTCTCACAACCATTAATGTGTAAATTGAGCTGATCTTTTCAAGCCTCATTTTGGACAAATTTATGCCGTAGACCTCTCATCAGATTTTAATATTTGAAAATCGACATTCAAATTCAGTGATAGAATTCTGATAAGAAATAGCAAAACCCTCAAGTGAGTAATTATAAAGCAGCATGCATAACCATAAAGGTATAATTGCGTACCATTTCGTTTAGGCTAGTTTCATCTCCTCTCAAAACTGGACTTTTCAAAAAATCATTAAGAACCTTTTCTGTTCGACTTCCAAAAGATGTCTCAGTTGGTGATTTTGATGGAACTTTTTCATAACCTGAACCTCTGCTTATACGTCCAGGTCCAAGCAAGCCTTGAGATGTAGGATCTTGTATCTTTGACACCACCTGCTTCATATTTCCAAGTGGGGTTTGGATAGAGGGTTCATTTGTAGTGGTCAAATCACTTTGAAAGGGTGTAGGAAAAGCACCTTCACTGAAGGGTAACTTGGGAGCCATTCCGAACTTCATCATCAATGTTGTCATGGCTTGCTAAAAATTCAAGGTTAAAGTTTAGGTACAACTAAAGCAAAATAAATTAGATATTATATATAAGAAATTATACATACTATAGCACAACTTTGAACTTGTTGCACCACCCCAGGCTTCACAGCAAGTCCTGTAATATGAACAACTTTAGCAGTCGAGAAATGTATTTTTAGACTCCACAACAAAGTTGTAAGATACACCATCTTAACAAATGCATCACTATCATTGTACTTATTTAGTTGTTTCACTTCAACAATGTCACATACCAACACCAAAACCATGGCCAAGACCAACTCCACATCCAATGCCTGCTTCAATGTTCTTAGCTCCCAATTTTCTTAACTAAAAACATGAGAAAGACTAGATAAGCAAATTGCAGAATAGAAACAAACAGAATTGAATAAAAGGTGTCAAAAACAATCAGAAAGTTGTATATTTGACTTACTGCCCCATTTACATGTCTGCTAACACCAGAAAACGCATCAGTTGCACCTCTAGTTGCACTCATAACTTGGCCAAGCATCGGTATTGCACCTGGTACATTCACGGGTTAACAGAGTATACTTGAAAGAATTTACTAGCAAACAATACTGCCAGCAAAACTAGCAACAGCTAACAACCATATAATGTCTTCATCACAAGAAATATTCCAAAATCAGAAGAGTTCCGTCCTTCTCCATTCATTCCTCATTGCATAAAGTAATCATGTTGATAATTGCAAACAAAAATTCCAGAGATGTTATGATGCCTAAAAGCTTCGACTCTTAGAACAGCCTCATAGGACATAATTAAAGAATATAATGTGGCTCACATCAAGAGTAAGTTATCATTGAATTAGGGGCATCCAAATTACCATAAATGTCCACAAAACACCAGCATAATGCATCAAGAAGTAACGCAATACCTTCCAAACCAAACCTTGAAAGGGAGTCATCCAGCAATCACCTTGTATGTAACTAAATCTTGAAAGACTACTTCCTGATTGAACTCATTTTTTTATTCATGTTTTCATCTTCCTATTAACTTTTCCACTTAGTAGTATAAAACTAAAAGCTTCTCATGGTATTGAGGCTGAGCTAACACAAGACAGTACTGATTGATATATAGTAATAATAATACCAAAAGTCCAAAACTATGACAAATACAAATACAAATACAAATATGAAAGTAGTTGCTTTTTCACATGCATGAACTCTTTTAAATTCTTAATTAGAATTTAGATTAACAAATGGTAAACCTAAACCACTCTCTGACGACTTAAAAATTCAAACTTTAGCAAACTAAATCAATTAACTTACCATTTCAGATACCATAAACATCCAAAAGAAAGCTACCATTCATTCCACTTACCCACATTTTCCCACAAAAAACATAACTTATATGTTTTACAAAACAGATGAAAAGAAAGCAATACTAGAAGATGATAATTACATACGAGTTTTCTCAGGAAGCAATTTGGAACAAATATCATCATTCTTGGGACTAAACAAACCACCCCAATTCATCTTCACAATTGAAAGACAAGATTTTGTAAAGTAATTGAATAATGAAAATAAGGAGAGATAAGGAGCAGTACCTAAATTTATAGGACGACCCACACCTATACCAACACCACAACCAATGCCAAAGCCAGTAAATACTTGACCCACTTTCAAAGAAAATGGATTCTCTAATCTGATGCCTTGAAAGCCTTTTCTTTGATTGGTTGCCACCATTTTATTCTTGTTGCTCTTACTGATACCACTCTCCATTCTTCAGCAACCAGTATCTATTTATCTTCTTATTTGAAAATCACAAAGAAAACTCTCACTTCCATGTGGGTATCTTTTTCATGTTCTTTTCTCTTAGAGGAAGCCAAGAACTCTGTCTCTTTTTCTACTCCTTCCTGTCTCTCTGCAAGTAAAACATAGACATTGTGGGAAGATAATTGTCTGTTGACGGAAAGATGTTTCCTCGTTATGTATGGTTAAATGGGATCTTGCCACGTATACACACAGAGACATTTTGGGTTGGGGAATGGTTGGATTTCAATTAGTACCCAACGGCTAAACTGGATTTGGTCTTTACGTTTACTTGGGCCGAATAAAAGGTTTACTAATGTCAAGTAAGCCCAGAAGAAAAAGCAAAGGGATGGGCCTCCATTAGAATGCACTAAATTTTCATTCTTCAAGAACTAGCTGCTTATATATAATTTATGGGTGATTATATAATACACCGGCGGTGTAAATTTTGGACTCCATAAGCAGTTTGTGGAGTTGACACATGTCCATTTTTTGAATTAATTAAATTTTAAATATTTCAATCTAGTCCCTAAAGGACACATGTCACCCTTTAGGACCCGCTTGTGTAGTTTTCTAAACTCCACCGCCAGTGTATTTTATAATTTAATTTATTTACGCCTTTCATAGTTTCATGGCTTCTTTTATTCAAACGATTTTTTTGAGTTCTTTTACCATCTTTTAGCTTTCTTTGGGATCATCCGAAACGGTTTGTGAGAAGATCGTAAGAAGAGCTCATTGTAGTTAAGTGAAAGAACTTATTCAAAAAATTTGAAGCTTTATGTTTTGCAAAAAAAAATAAAACATTACTAAGAAATCAGATTGATATGAAATCAGTCACCCAAGATTGATATGAAATCATTTTTAGTACTACTAGCTTTAGCTTTTACGTGAATTGTACGTGGCCTAACGTGTTCAAATGAAGTATTCATACGAAATTATGATAACGTTCATATTAAATTATGATAATTACACTATTTTTGATAACGTCCTTATGAAATTTTGATAACCTTCCTATGAAATTATGATAATTACAATATTTTTTATGACGTCCTTATGAAATTTTGATAACATTCCTATGAAATTTCAATAATGATACTATGGAATTTCGAGAACCTTTTTATAAATTTTGTTTTAACCTTCTTATGAAATTTTGTTTACCTCCCTAAGGAATTTTGAAGACCTCACTATGAAATTTTGATAACCAACACTATAAGATGTTGATAGCCTCCATATGATATATTGATAATCACGTTATGAAAATTTAAAAACCTCCATATAAATTGTCAGTAATCACACTCTGAAATTTTTATAATCACACTATGAAATTGTGATAACCTCGCTATGAAATTTTGATAAATCTCCCTATAAAATTCTGATAAATCTCCCTATAAAATTTTGATAACCTCCTTATGAAATCTTGATAACTACAAATTTGATAACCTCCCTATGATTTTTTGATAACCTCATTATGAGATTTTGTTAATCTCCCTATGAAATTTTGATTTACATATATACAATGAAATTTTAATATCCTCCCTGAAATTTTGATTACTCCATAATAAAAGTTTAATAACCTTCCTAATTTGGTAACCATACTATGAAATTTTGATAACCTCCCCAGAAGTACCACTATGAAATTTTGGTAATCACATTTTGAAAATTTGATAACCTCTTTATGAAATTTTGGTAACCGCTCTATAAAATTTTGTTGACCCATCTATGAAATTTTAATAATCACATTATGTAATTTTGATAACCTTGCTTTGAAATTTTGAAATTGGACCATTCAAAGTAAATGTCCATTGCACATTTGCTTCATATATATTATCTAAGCTCGGATAGGACGTTGGAGACGAAGACAAAAAGCAAAATTAAATATAATGATTGGAAACAAAGACAAAAGGAAAAATTAAATAGGACGTTGGAAACAAAAAGTTAAATTGACTTTCTTATAATTTAATATACGTATTATATAATCTAATAATTAATAATGGAATAATTTATTATTAAAAAATAATAGAATAATTAAAATATTATTTAGTAATGGCAATTTAGAAATATGTTTTTTTTAAAAAGGTACAATTGGAAATATATTTTAAAAATAAAGGTACAATCGGAAAATATAAAGTTTCCCCTTATTCGTACTTTTATATATAGTATAGATTATATAGGAGAAAATTTTCATTTTCTTGGAGGCGTGCACGTTTACATTTATTAGGGCATAGGCTGGTAATAATCATGGATAGAGTATAGTAGTGTTTTTCATTATTTAATGTCAAACTCCATCAAATCCATTAATGCCATTTGGTACATTAGCAAACTCATTTATTTTGTCCTTAATTAGGAAAATGAGGAAGATAGAGTCATAAGCTAGCTACCCATTTACCCCATTGGCCATCCCAATCATAAAGGGCATTTACAAAATTACCATGTTAAAGCTACCCTTGTGGTCGCCAAAAAAAAAAAAGCTACCCTTGTGACTTGTCTCAAATTCTGAAATGTTTAGGTGATGGGAGATTGCCCTAGTCTAGGATCAAGGCATACTACAAGTTTAAGAGACGGTTTACAATGCTTATTACCAACCAACAAATATCATTTGGTAATACTCGAATCTCAAACCTTTCAAGAAGAAGTCTGAAGTCTTATCAACTCAACCAACTTCAATTATCAATTGGCATTTTATCCTCTAGGAAGACGAGAAAGGGAGAGTCAAGCTAGCTACCCATTTACCCCCATTTATATTGGCCATCTGCCCATCAGAAAGGGCATTAAGTCACAAAATCCCCCTGTTTAAAGCTACCCCCTTTGTCTCACGGTTCTTCCCGCATTGCACATTGGGCTCTTCACCGGATTCTAACCCTTCCTATTTACGCGCAGGCACACTTGCTTTTGCCTCTCTCGATCATGATCGAGCATGCAAGTTGCAGACTGCAACATTAATTCTACCCCATTACCATTAGCGTCGCTCTCTCGCTTTGATCAATTGCCCTTGTCCAAAGTCCAAACTGCGCCCCTCACAAAGTACTAGGTTTGTGCCCGTAACTGTGTTTAGTGCTTTGTCCTTTGGCAGTTGGCACCATTAAAGCTGTACCAACGTCTACAATAAAAGTAATGGAAAACGGGGTGGAAAAAAGTTAAAGGCAAAGATTTAAAACGAAACGTACTAAAAGAGTCCTTTGAAATAAAGAAAAGCTATTATCATATCATATTCATTTGCATTTTAAGCAAAAGGGGAGAGGTGAAACACTTAGGACAGTACTGTATAATTATATGTCTCATGCCTTCACATTAGGAATTGTGACAATGATATTCATGACTTTGCATGTTTTCTCCTCGGTCGAAGGAATTACAAAGACAATCCCACCAAGAATCGATCTAAACCAATAGGAAACATAAGCTGGTTTGTTTCCTTGTCTGAAAGTAACTTCATTAGCACCCACTAAATCATCCCATTTTGCAGTAATTAAGGACTCCTTGTTCAGTTTCAGCTGTGGCTTCAACACTCCATGGTTCGAGCAGCTTTCTACTTTGATAGCCTCCAATGATTCATTCACAAACAAAGAAAAATCTGCACCCATTTCACTTCCAAGGTTCTTCTCTGCCTCATCGAGACAAGTTAAAGCGACTTCTCTGTACCATTTTTCACCCCCCAGACTTTGATCAGTTTCAGCATTGATCTTGAAGATCAGGGTTTTTCCAGAGTTTTTGCTTGAATTTGAGCCGATTATGTTGGGGGACGAGGCAGTGATGTTCTTCAGACCAGGGAGATAAAACAGGGGAAGCTTTCTTCCATTATTGTTGTTGATAATGTTGTTGTGAATATTTGCCCATGTCTTGAGAAACTCTGTTCTTAACAAAAGGTCTGCCAGAAGAATGCTGCAGCTAATCCCAATGGAGTATCCACCACACTGGAAATTCGTCACCTGTAAAAAAAAAAGTAGAGAACTCATAATTCATTGAATTTCAGATTTTTTTTAACCCAATCCGGTATCTTGAGTGACTAATCCGGATCCAACTTGTGTCGCGCACTTGGTTTTGGTGGGTGAGTCTACAACGATATAGTTAAAGATCTCGAACTTGAGACCTGCTTAAGCTGGAACAAGTTGCTTACCACTTAATACAACTCCAACTCCGTGTTGGATTATTGGATGAAATTTACCCAATGATTTGCTAATTTGAGTATGAAATTTACCTGAACATAAAAGAGTGGGGAGAACTGTGGATTTTGTTCATCAATATCTTTCCAGAAAACAAGCTGAGCTTCTGCCTCTTCCCTTTGCTTCAACTCAAGAAATTCCGACAGATTCATCTGAATCCTTGCTTCTATCATTCTAATGCCGCTATCATTAGACACGATCTCCAACTCTCCACCGTCACTCTCTTCTTTACGAAGACGTCCACAAATCATTGGTTGCTCCAATAAAGCTCTGCCAAGTGTCTCCTTAATCCAACCAGCAACTAGCCACCCAGAATCCTCCTCCTTTTCCTTCTTGTAGTATTGAACCATGTTCAGACACCTCTGGAAAATGCCCGGACCGACAACTTCTCCGGCCGACACAACTTGTCGTGTCTGTCGTGGATCGGTTATCGTCATCGGAGTTACAGTCTGAATACCCTCAATGGCTACTTTAGGGACAAAGATGCTATCAGTTTGCTTCGACATTTTGGGTAGCTTGTGAAGATCAGAACGGGCTTAATTTACATATATCTTGGCTAATTGCTTGGTCCAAGGTATTTATAGAAAAAAGTCATGTGCAAAACATGTGCGGTCCAACTAAGCTAAACTAAAACATTTTATAGTTTAATAGTACTAAACTGCCATTATTATAAGTATAAACAGAGTTTTTTTTTTTCCTATTAAATTTTAAGGTTGGCTTGATTGATGAAGTTTTTAACAGAGCCGGTTTGGCTGGTGTACCTAATGTACCAGGATTATTCATAAAAGGAAACGAAGTGTCTTATTCTAAACAAGATTTGGTAATCGGACAAAAACTAATGTACTATTAATCAATTTTTTATATAGTACCACTTAAAAATTAATAGTATTTTCTTTCTATTTCAAGACAAAAAAAAATTATGGGAGATACCCTAATGAAGCACACACGCAAAAGCCAACTTTCCCAAGCTTTGCTAATCAAGATGCTAATTATAAAATGATAATACTTAATTTGGGTTCAATGGAATTCTTCTCCCCTGTTTTTCTATATGGCAAATTATACAATACACCGTCAATGGAGTTTAGCAGACTATACAAGCGGGTTCTGAAGGGTGACATGTGTCATCTAGGGACTAGATTAAAATATTTAAAACTTAATTAATTAAAAAAATAGACATGTGTTAACTCCACAACCCGCTTGTGGAGTCCAAATTTTACACCACCGGTGTATCAAATAATTACCTTTTCTATATTTGGTCTACTTTTTTCCACCCTCTTTAGGTAAGAAGCAAAAACCCAAAACGAAAATTCATGAAATTCTGCTAAATCCATTGATTACTGAAATGGCCAGCAATATTTCAGAATCGGTTGGTGGTTTCATTTACTGAGTGTGGAAGCTCTTATTAACGCAATGACATAATTCCTTTTAAAAAATTACAACCTCCCAATAAAAGAAAATATGTGATTTTGTGGTTTAAGACGCAACGCAACTAGTTGTTCGTTAAACCGCCACCAACATGCAATTAATAAGGAAGCAAGAATCAACATGTTTTGATTTGATCCAAAATAACAGCAATTTGTATCAATATAAATGTTTTGTTTTGATTTCACTAGTATAGTATGTGGCTTGGAGAAATTCGTGGCTACTTGCAAGCGAAAACAAGACAAAACGAGAGTGACGAAACATACATTATATTATTATTATAGCATTAATTGCACCAAAGAAAAGTTTGCATGTGCTGCTCATAAATAAGTTGAAACCAACATGGTCATCCCCAAAGGCAAAGCAAGGAATTTTGCAGTTGTTTTCCATCCACCATACTGCAAGGAAATCCATGGAATTAAATGCTTATATATATGGTTGCTCCCTCTTTGTCCAGTGGGTTGATAGTGAACTGATGACAATTTGACAAATAAGAAGCAGTAACTTTTTTTGAGCCAACAATTGGGTCTTCGTCACGTAATTACTAAAAGTACTGCAAGTTCCGCAAGGCAGGAGTGAGCTTTTTGCCGCTGTTGCTGGTTGTGGTTGGTGTACCTGGAAATTTATTGAGCCCAGCAGCAACAATTTTGCCTTTTAATTAGGAAGCTGGCAAAATTTTAATGTTTAACGTGGGAAAACGTTTCATCAATTACTAGCAAATTTGGGGTTAAATTAGGTCTAAAGACTAATATGATGCTGATTACGTTTCTTGATCAAAATGGAAAAATGAAAAAGAGAGTCATCTGCCAACTGCTTAACTGCTGTCTTATTGCTTTCAGATTAATTGCGAGCTTATCTTTTGGTTTTCATAGTTGGTTTTGATTTAGCAGTTTATAAGAATCAATTATATATAGTGATTGGGTTGGGGACCATGGCATGGGAGGCCCTAATTCCAATCATGGGTCCTAAATTAGCTTCTATAATTCCCTTTCTGATTCTAATGCATTTATGTTCCCTTTCTGATTCTAATGCATGTATGGATTGTTATCCGATGTGGTTGGCTTAAAAGAGTATCGAAGATCACCCGAGTTATTAACTCAACTAATAGATGTACCTGGAGTCCTGGACTCAAATTTCGCTATGAATTTTGTGCTCTTTTATGTGTGCTTGTTTAGTTTGTTAATTATCACCTTCCTAAAGAAAGGTAGTGGATGTGATTAATATTTGTGATTGTTAATTAAGCATATAAAGAGATATCTAATTGTAATAAGATTTTCTATTATTATATCTTAGATTGGGTTGTGTTTTCCTGTCTGGTCATTGTCTCATATCTTACGATATGCTAGCTAGTACTACACATTTATGTTTACTTTTTATGATCTATATATACAAAATTTATCATGTCTTCACATGGGTTGTAAGAACATGAAACTGGAATGAATTGCTACTTACAAGCAATCATGGATTCATGGATATACACATGGATGCTGAATGCTTGTAAGGAACATTTTGAAGGAACCTTCTCATATATCCAGCAATTACATTGAATTTCGATTAATCCGAAATCGAGTCCGCCTCTAATTATCATGGTAAGAAACTCCCTTGACACTTTTTTTTTTCCTTTTCGTTGTCTAACTACATTTATCCGCATCCGTCTAATGTATTAAGTTAGATCCACCCACTCTGATTTTCTCAAACAACTATTTTCTTGATTAAACAGAAACATTCCCTCATGTTTTTTAAGGGGCAGAAGAAAAGATGGAAAATGGAGGGGGAGCAATAATTAACTAGGCTACCTTTGAAACCCAAATACTTGGATCTTGATTGTGTCTTAAAAGGACTAACGCTGATTGCAAGTTGAGCCCAAAATCAACTCCATATTGGGCCTAGAACCAAGCCCAGGCCTAAGACAAATCAAGTTAATAAAACTGGTCGTTATTTCCCGGGTAAAATCTGGCTGAATATCAGCCAACAAGAACCCTTTCATCTCTGCCACTTATTTTTCCGATACCTTTTCGATTTAAAAATCTGGTTCTGTCAAGTCTCAAATGATCAGAAAATTTTCTCCCTTTAACACAACGGAACCATGGCAACAACTACATCTTCTCTTCTGCGTCTCAACTCTCCTATGCCACGACCATCTTTGTATAATTCTCAAGGAAGAGTATTTTTGCAAAACCGTTCTAAGTTTCGAGCTCAACCCAGAACCAAACCCATCTGCGCATCAAGTTTAAAAACTGAATCCGGCGTTCAGAAGGAAGATATTGTCATTGTCGGAGCTGGGATTGCTGGTCTTGCCACTGCAGTGTCGCTTAAGAGGTCAGAATTGAGAATTTGTGCTTTACCTTTTTGTTTTTGCTATCAATCCAATTTTTCAACTTTAAATTTGTGCTATTTAGTTTTCGCAAGTTCAACTAGGAATTGGATGAATCGCCATTATTTTTTTGTGATTAATTAGTTCTCATGTTAAATTATGAATAGGCTAGGAATTGAATCGCTAGTGCTTGAGCAAGCAGAGTCACTTCGAACTACTGGAACCTCACTCACTCTTTTCAAGAATGGGTGGCGAGTATTGGATGCAATTGGTGTTGCAGAGAGTCTCAGGACCCAATTTCTTGAAATCCAAGGGTAAACGTTCAATTTCTCTAGCAGTAATCCAAAATTTCCATAGCTTTTCAAATTCAAGGCAACCCTAGTTTGATGTTCTGAACTTGTTCATTGCTTCAGCTGTGCAGGATGGTGGTGAAGTCAGAGGATGGAAGGGAGTTACACTCCTTCACATTCAAAGATGAAGATCAAACGTACTAAATCTTCCACTTTCTACAAATTTTAATCTCATTTCTCTATATTTCGTTATGTTATGTGCATTTCAATTCATAATGAGTAATGACTTTATGTTGCAGCCAAGAAGTTCGCGCTGTGGAGAGGAAAATACTTCTGGATACCCTTGCCAATCAGCTGCCATCTGAAGCAGTCCAATTTTCTTCGAAGCTAGCTAACATTGAATCAAGGGACAATGGTGAAAATCTTTTGGAGCTTACTAATGGGACTAGATTACTTGCAAAGGTTAATTACTTAATCAAAGTTTCAACATTCTAATTCAATATTCATACATAAAAGCTATGGATTAAGCTAAATTTTAAGCATTGCAAATACTATATATTTCAACAGATTGTTATTGGTTGTGATGGAATTGGGTCCCCAATTGCGAAATGGATGGGATTCTCTGAGCCAAACTATTCAGGGCATTGTGCTTACCGTGGACTTGGATTTTACCCCAACGGGCAGCCATTTGCACAAAGAGTCAATTACATATATGGAAGAGGGTTGCGTGCCGGATATGTTCCCGTCTCTCATACAAAAGTTTACTGGTTTATCTGCTATAACAGCCCCTCTGCAGGTAAGACTAATTTCTCTCTTAATCTTTCCCTTTTCTTCAATGAATAAAGCTTTCAGTAGGACTCAATTCAAGCAGAGTTCATCAATATGGCTTGTTTACAGGTCCAAAGATCACTGACCCTTCCTTGCTGAAGAAGCAAGCGAAAGAACTAGTAAGTAACTGGCCTGCAGAGCTACTTGAGTTGATTGATATCAGTCCAGACGAGACGATTAGTCGAACCACACTCGTGGACCGTTGGCTATGGCCAGGCGTAACCCCTCAGGCTTCAAGGGGCAAAGTTGTGCTGGTTGGGGATGCCTGGCATCCCATGACTCCAAATCTTGGGCAAGGTGCTTGTTGTGCTTTAGAGGATGCAATAACCTTGACACGAAAGCTAGCAGATTCATTGAAATCTGGTACTCCTTCCATTGAAGATGCGTTGACGGCATATGGAGAGGAAAGATGGCCTCGTGTTTTTCCACTAACCATACGTGCAAATCTTGTAGGATCACTTTTGCAGTGGGATAATCCACTTGTTTGTTCTGCTCGTAACAACGTTGTTATACCTAAATTAGTTAGGCTTGGACCAATGCTTGAGCACACAAATTTTGAGTGTGAGCCTCTCAAAGCATAATATGAATGTACTGTGAGAAAACTTATGGCACCTTAATTCACTGCAAATTATACTTCCATTGCCTTTCCGAGCTTTATTTTTTGGTCTTTTTTCCAGCATATAACTTGTCTCTTTTTTTTGGCCAATATAGAAAACTTGTTGAAGTACCCTTTACAAGGAAGAATGAGCTTTGGGTCATAGCCCAATGGATTTTTAATGGTAAGTATTTGACACAAAATATATAAGCAGAACAAATAAACTTTTTTTTTTGTGGGGCTGAATTGAATCACTTCGAATGCCTTTTACATAAATCAATAAATTTGGAGTCAATTGCACTTTTAATGACTTCTACATTTAAATGTAAAACTTTTAATATGACTGCTCTAAGTGCCAAAAACAAATTTGGAGTTGTCATCAATGGCGCCTTGCAGCAGCCAGAAATTTCTTCATCACTGTACCCTCTTTTATAGGCACGTTCCAATAACATGGTTAAGTCTTGGTTACTTGTCAAATTAAGGGTTTGAAACTTCAGCATCTAATACGTGGACCGATCACAAGGAAAGACAGACATGACCAGTCAATTGCACCATTACCTTTTACTTACCAAACTTATCTTTTGCTTCTAATCATGATTCGAAGGTTTCTCTGCCAATAAATTCTGCTTCTCTTGAGTCTCAAACTATCACAAATTTTGCACCCCTAACACTACTGCAGAACCATGGCAACAACTAGATCTTCTCTTCTGCGTCTTAAAACTCCTCTGTCACGACTTTCTTCTCTGTATAATATTTCTCTAGGTAGATCATTTTTGCAGAACAATTCTTGGTTTCAAGCTCAACCCGGATCAACCAAACCCATCTCCACATCAAGTTCAAAAACTGAAGCCGGTGTTCAGAAGGAGGATATTGTCATCGTCGGAGGTGGGGTTGCTGGTCTTGCAACTGCAGTGTCCCTTCGGAGGTCAGAATTGAACATTTTTGTTTGAACTATACTTCATGTCTGAGTTTTCGACTTCAATTTGTACTACTTATTCCTCTCCATGAATTTGTTCTGATTAGTTTTCATGTTATGTGATGATCACCAGGCTAGGAATAAAATCGCTTGTGCTTGAGCAAGCAGAGTCACTTCGAATTGGTGGATCGTCACTTGGTCTTTCCAAGAACGCGTGGCAAGTGTTGGATGCAATTGGTGTTGCAGATAGTCTCAGAAGCCAATTTCTTGAAATCCAAGGGTATATATATATATGTTCAATTTCACTAGCGACTGTTAATTAAGCTACGTTTTTGTAGAATAATTGAACTATAAAGTGGGTATTAAACTTGTTCATTGCTTCTACTTTGCAGGCTAGTGATTAAGTCAGAAGATGGAAGGGTCTTACGCTCCTTCAATCTCAGAGATGAAGATCCAACGTACTAAATCTTCCACCTTGTTGAACTTTTAATCTCATTCTTCTTCTTTAATCTTTACCTTTCATTTCCATTGAATAGTTACTCTGGATTTATTTACCAAACCAATTATTCAAATGATGACGCCGATGTTGCAGCCAAGAAATTCGTTCGGTGGAGAGGAGAATACTTGTGGAGACCCTTGCCAATGAGCTGCCATCTGAAGCAGTCCAGTTCTCGTCCAAGCTAGCTAAGATTGAATCAAGGGAAAATGGTGAAACTCTTTTAGAGCTTACCAATGGCACTAGATTACATGCAAAGGTAAGTTCCAACATTCTCGTTCCGACGTAAAGCAATATACCATCTTTTGATTAGCTTTGCTTACAAGCTCTGTCTAAATAAATCAAATTATTGAAACTCTACTGGTATATTTCAACAGATTGTTATTGGCTGTGATGGAATTGGCTCCCCAATTGCAAAATGGATGGGTTTCTCTGTGCCAAAGTATGCAGGGTATCGTGCTTTCCGAGGACTCGGATATTATCCCGATGGGCAGCCATTTGCACAAAGAGTCAATTACATATATGGAAGAGGGTTGCGTGCCGGATATGTTCCCGCCTCTCCCACAAAAGTTTACTGGTTTATCATCTATAACAGCCCCTCTGCAGGTTCTTCTCTATCTTCTTCTTTCTTTTACTCAATGAATAAAGCTTACAAGTTAGAGCAGGACTCAATTCCAACAAAGTTTATCAAATCCATCCAACGGCTGAGCTCTAATGTACTAGAACATGGCTCATTACAGGTCCGAAGGTCACCGATCCAGTTGTGCTGAAGAAGCAAGCGAAAGAACTGATAAATGATTGGCCTGAAGATCAGCTACCTAAGTTGATTGATACCAGTCCAGATGAGACAATAAGTGAAACCCCCATTGTGGACCGTTGGCTATGGCCGCATATAAGCCCTCCCGCCTCAAGAGGCAATGTTGTGCTGATAGGGGATGCCTGGCATCCCATGACTCCCAATCTTGGGCAAGGTGCTTGTATTGCTTTAGAGGATGCAGTAACCCTGGCAAGAAAGCTAGCAGGTGCAATTAAATCCGGACATCCTTCCATTGAAGGTGCTTTCAGGGCATTTGGAGAGGAAAGATTGCCCCGTATCTTTCCACTAACCATACGTGCAAATCTTATGGGATCTTTTTTGCATTGGGATAATTCATTTGTTTGTTCTTTTCGCAACAACGTGCTCTTACCTAAAGCTAAACTTGGACCAATGTTTGCGCACACAAATTTTGAGTGCGAGCCTCTTAGAGAATAAGAAGTACTGTAACTATGTAAGATTTTAAGTTGATCGTATGAGAAGCAGGAAAACTTATAGCATCTACACTGTAAACTATATATACTTCATTACCTTATGAAGCTGTTGTGTCCATCACTTTTCAATGCAAAATTACTTTTGGTGAGAGAGAGCAACATTTACTCTTCCTCCAGTCTCCTTGTTTCTTGAAAAGAGGTGCATTATCCAGAAATAACTCCTGAGACAACAAAGTTGAATTCAAGGAAGAAAGGCGCATAGCATAAAGCAGAGCAAGTTAAGAAGATATTAATTCCCATTATACCAAAGCCAAGACGACATTAAATGCATGAAGCAGAGCAAGTTCTCCACCTTAAACATGTTGCACCTCTACTCATTCACCTTCAGAAGCAACTCGAGTACTTTAGCAGAAGTAATTCAACGTTCAAGAAAAAAATCCATTCAAAGAATTTGCTATCAAGTTTTGTCAGCAATGCATGAGTAGTCTACTAAAGGTTGAAGTAGGCCAAGGAGTAAGAGAAGGTCTTCATTATGAAGTTAATATCACAAATTCAAAATAGTAAACATGAACAACATGATCGAGTAAAATGATGTTTCTCGAAATTGCATTCATGGTCATTTTTCGTATCAATCCAAAACAACTACATATCATTGAAGCCAAATGCAAGAAACCACTAAAAATAATACTCTAAAAGAAATAGTTCTGCTCTGCCTCTAAGTCATCAAATTCTCATCTTGTATATATATAATATCAAAAAAATACATGAAACCATCTATAATTCTACAAAAATCAAAAAGATTTCTCAGAAGCAAATGAGAATCTCGCTCTCTCTTTTACAAGAAAGAAGTGAGTTTACACTCATTCTTCCAAATCGATAATCTCAAATTACCTTTTTTTTCCCTTTTTCTTTGGTTAAATTTAATGTCCTTCAGCTCCAGTTTTGAAGCAAGTCATCACGTGCACCAAAGACTCCTGAACTTGAAATCAATCTTCAAACCCTTGACTCTGCAAAGAATTGCATCATCTCAGCTTACATCGAACTTAACATCAAAGACTAAATTTTGATTTTCTTCCCTGCTTATGAATTGTTCTTTAATACTAACATTTAATTATTATCAACCAACTGAAATGTTACTGAAAATCTAGTAAATCTCATGAAACAATTAAAAGGATTTAAAGCACAAAGCAGAATATGGCTAATAATCTAACATGTCCCTCAATGAATGCAAGCAATTTATTTCACTCAATGAAACCAATCAATCAAACACCTTATAGACAAAACCCCCCAACCCCACATAACGATTACACTCTAAGAAGCCGCCATTCATAATAACGAAAACAATAAAAAGTTCTTCAAATACCCAAATTGCTGACAACCATGAATAATACAGTGAAACAACAATGACTTCAATTAGCAATCAAATAACAGAATGGAAGGAAAGGGTATTTTGAAACCAGACCTGGGCTGGAAAAGAACCAAAGAATGATGGCGCAAAGAACGAGAACGAGAGGGATGATGTGGATGGCGTTCTCGGCGGATCTAAGACGAGACCTTTCTTTCTTGGCGGCGTGCGAGAGGGGATTGTAAGTGGGAAGTTGTTGCGGGACCGTCTCCGAGCTTTGTTGCTTTAAACTCTGAGATTGGGATGGCGATGAGTTGATGAAGAACTCGTCTGAGACTCGGGAACCGCTTGATGAACGATGCATCTTTGGAAACTTTTGGTTCCCAGAAAGAGAGAGAAAGAAAGATTCAAACAGAGATGGGATCTTTGGTGTTCGCTGTCGGGATGCTGACTGAAGGCCGAAGGCGAACTTCCCACGAAAGGGGACGCTTTATTTATTTATTTTTATTTTTATTAGAATTAGAATTATTAAGCGGTGTGACAAAACAAAACTATACTTAAAGGAAGATAAGTTTCCAAAAATGCACATTAATTCAAATTTAATTTGTGAAAATTTATTACCAATCCATATTGAATTGAGTTAAAATAGTTTTTCTTTTCCAAACTTTTCGGTATCTACTATACTATTTTTTTTGTGCCAACTACTATACTTATATATATATATATATTATTATCTAGTAGTAGTAGTAGTAGTTTTTTTTAACTCTATTTAGATGGAAATTAGTTGGGAATTGAGTAAGTTGAATTTTTTTTTAATCCCATCCGGTATCCAGGACTTCGCTTTAATTAATTCGGATCCGATCCGCGTCGTGCACCTGATTATGATGAGTGAGCTACCAATCGGGCAGCTGTGTGGGGTAACTGCGTATACAAGGTCTCAAAACTGAGACCTGTTTAAGCTATAACAGGCCGTTTACCACTTGATCCAACCCTTATTGGTAATTAGTTAGTTGAACTTTTGATTATCTCATGTGTGATTTACAATCTTAGACAAAAAAGAATTTCACTAGTTTTTTTTTTCATCCATTTTCTTATTCATAGAATTCGATCCAAATATTAATTGAGTGGAATATGTGATTTAAGTTAAAATTTCAGGCCAACTAATTTCACTTCATTTGGAATCCGGGCAGCTTAGTACTAATGATTAGCAACACATTACATGCACATTGCACAAATTAGTCATTACTCATCATACAAGATCAAGATTAGAATTGAAAAAATAAATTGTATTCCAATTCCAATTTCCATCACATTTTTTTAATCTAATTAAGTTAACCTTTTTTACTAAGAACCTTCTAAGCCCACAATGTTTGACCTCAATCATAAGAAAGCAACACTACGCGCCTAGATTGAGCGTGGTCAAAATCTGTGTAAACATGAACAAAAAGGTTCAAAGGCTAGAAGAAAAGCAACTAGGAAAATGACCGAGCAGCGAGCACCACATGTCTGTCCCATTAATTGCCTTTTGCTTGTTAGATCCTCCTGTGTTGCAGGCCACGCTGGTTTCCGGCTGGCAGGCGCGTGGCCAAACGAGTTGGATTTCTCTGAGTCAGGGGTTCCTTCATGCAGACAATTTACACGTCAATGAAGCAGCAAGGAAACATCTGGCTTTCCATTTTTCCCTTCCATATATATATAAAAATTTAAAAACCGAATAATTTGTTTCAAAATGACTTAAATATCCTTACAATAGGTTTTTTTTTTTTGGGCCAGAACAATAGGTTTTTAATTGGAGTATTAAGATTACTTTTTTTTTTGGGTGAATGAGTATTAAGATTACGTTGAAGATAGATCATGGAATCCAAGTGATCAACTGACTCAATTATTCTTATTGTTTTGAATTTTCTGAAAAATTATGAAGTCATCCATATAATGTAGCTAGATATCAAAATCCTTATATAAGCTTTGGGATCCACATATATGTTTTACCTAACTATCCAATTCTAGCTAATGGTGCAAAATGATGTTGATCTCCATTAAAGACATTAAAATGAATATTATCAAATTATTTATAATTAGTGGTCTAGTCGTCCAGTACTCTTTCTCCTTTATTCTTTTATTCTTATCAGTTATCCTCCCAATAATCATTTAACAATTTGATTAAAATGTATTTAATATTCATGTACTTATAAGTAAAAACTGATTAAAGCGACGGTAAGTAAATCTCTATAATGAAAAAAAAAATGGCATGAATTCATTTATAGTGGTTACGATTTAGATAATTCAAGTGATTGGACACTTATTACACTTAAACAATATATGCAGCCCATGAAGTTTATGAATAAAAAAAAACCATTGATCTAATAACTTCATCCATATAGTGATTGATTGGATTCGAACAAAATCAATTATAAATGGTTAAGATCAATATTTTTGAGATAGGTTAAGACCAATATTGATACTTCTATATTGTAAAAAAAAACCTTTATGTTCACCAAAAAAATACTTTATATATATATATATTTTATAAGTGAATACCGTATAGTTTATTCAAAGTATATTTACTTAAAAAAAAAACCATAAACATCATCAAAGAGCATCTTATTGAATGGACTACATTTCAAGAAACTGCCCAAATTCGTAATTTAACATAACCGGTGCATAACACGTGGCATTCTTTGGTTTCTGGTTGCTACGTCACCCCTCCAATTTCCCCAAAATATTTTATATTTAATATATTTAATGAAGCAAATAAAAAATAAAAATGAAAATAAATTTCCAACAATTCTGGCTCTTTATTTATAACACAATCCAAGGCGCAACCTTTAGTTTACTTCTTTGAATTCTCCTTTGATCTCACGGTAATAGAACTTCTTCTCTCCGTCTCTCTTTGTCTCCGGCGACGATCTCAAATCATCGTTAAGTCTAGCCTTAAGTCTAATTTCCGGTCGTTCTCCGTCATCTCCGCCGACTTCTCGTGATTCAGTTTATTCAAACTCGTTGCCATCATGAATCCCGAATAGTAAGCTCTGATTTTCATGTGAATCTTATAGAAGAAAGTCCAATTTTTAATTTTTATAGTTGAATTCATGTTAAATCAATGGATTTGATATATTTTCTATGGATCTGCTTATTTTATTTTTCATTTGCATTAACGGTTTTTTCATTCCACTTAAACTTCTGTGTTTCTTTTATCATCTTGATTATTGATGTAGCTTTGTGAATCAGATCCAGTTGATCTTTGTTTCAGATCTGTTTGTTGATTTTGTATGCATTAGCTTAGCTAAGAGATGCTAATTTATCCTATAAAGTTGTAATCTTCTCGAAGTAATCGTTAAGCTCGGTGACAGTTTTAGGGAAATTTTAAGATATTTTAAACAAATTTAGGCATGAGGATGGAGATATTTAGATGAGCTATCGATTGGCTGTTGAAATTCTAATGCCACAGCAAGAGCTAAATATCTTTGAAACTGATAGGACAAGATTTAGAGTCGTGATTGCTTATGAGCTTTCAATTGGATGTGTGCTTGTAGGATGGGATTTTGATCTGTCCCTTTTTTACATTCTAAAGTTTGTCTGTTTGTGTTAATTGCAGTGATTATCTGTTTAAGCTTTTGCTTATTGGAGATTCTGGTGTCGGAAAATCATGTCTACTTTTGAGGTTTGCTGTAAGTTCGTGGTCTCTTTATCATGCTTTTGGACTCATAGCTTCTTTAGAGATCTTGCTTCTTAACTGTTTTTTTTCTTTAATTCTTTTAAACCAGGATGACTCCTATCTTGAGAGTTACATCAGTACCATTGGTGTTGACTTTGTAAGTAATTGTTTTGTTTTTGATAGCATTTTATATTTCTTATTTTAATTTTCCAGCGGCAAACTAATTTTTGATTGTATTCTGTTATGCAGAAAATCCGCACTGTGGAACAAGATGGAAAGACCATCAAACTTCAGATTGTAAGTCTTTAATTTGCCTAGCTATCTTTTCTTTTGTTGTGTGTAATTCTAAATCTCTAAATTATCTGTTTGAGATGTGCACTGGGATTCTGGTATACAATATTTGGGTCTGCTTAATAGGGTTGTCATTTTTTTTGCCAAATAACAGAATTGTCTTTATTATTACAATTCTAGTCTAGGCTATTCTGATTCTATGTTTCTTTCTGTTTGAAAGTTCAATCCTTTTCGTTTCGTTTCCTAGAATTGATTTGATATGTTTTATACAGTTAAAAAAGCTGCATGGTTGTATCTTTTCTTTTGATCATTGTTGTTTTCTGATTGCTTTTCTTGCTCTCCTCTGGATATATAGTGGGACACTGCTGGCCAAGAACGTTTCAGGACAATCACTAGTAGCTACTATCGTGGGGCTCACGGCATCATTGTAAGTGCTTTATTCTTCATTTTCCTGTAATGTTCCTCAATTTTATTCATGCAGAGGATCAAGCTTATGCTGCTTACAAACTTGGCAGGTTGTTTATGATGTGACAGACCAAGAGAGTTTCAACAATGTCAAGCAATGGCTAAATGAAATTGACCGCTATGCCAGTGAAAACGTGAACAAGCTTTTAGTTGGAAACAAGTGTGACCTAACAGCAAACAAAGTAGTATCCTATGAGACAGCCAAGGTAAACTTATTGCACTTATTTGTTTTACCGCATATATGCAGCTTTAGGTAGCAAAAAAGATTGGGATTTTCATTGCTAATGACTTGTTTGCTTTGTACAGGCTTTTGCCGATGAAATTGGGATTCCTTTCATGGAAACAAGTGCTAAGAATTCCACTAACGTTGAAGAGGCTTTCATGGCCATGGCCGCTTCAATCAAGAATAGGTACACTACCTGGTCTTTTAATCATTTATGTTGAATGGATATATTTCTTGAATGGATCAACCCTCATTTTTTTCATCTATTGGTCCTTATATCGTTATGGTTATTTGCAGGATGGCAAGCCAACCAGCCATGAACAATGCAAGACCTCCAACAGTGCAGATTCGAGGACAGCCTGTCAACCAGAAGTCCGGATGCTGCTCGTCTTGAAGAAATTTAGTATTAGTGGGTTCATGATGTTCTTTTGTGTTATTTGTTGCATGTAAAACTAGTCCCTATTGATGCTTTAATATGAATATGATTCAGCATGATTTGCTATTCTTGTCTTTCGATTCAATACTCTGTTAAACTTCTATTCTTTTAATTGTATTTGATTTTAAGAATACATTTGTACAAAATAGGAATATTGTTTAAAAGCAGCATTTGCCTTCTTCAGTTTCTATTATCAGTCAATTATGACTAATGCTAATATTTTGCAATAAGGTCTGAAATTTTTACATGGAAATCATAGCATCATGTTATCTCGATTTGTTTTTAGGGTGGTATGGCCAATATGGTTGCCAAATGGCGAAAGCAATCAATTTTCGTTAAAATCGAAAAAGGACTGTGTAGACTTCAAGTTTCAACTTCCTAGTAATCAGATCTAGAATTCAAGCGAGAATGTGAAATGGAGGATGGAATAGATGTTTTTGTTGCCTTCTTAGCACTTCCAAATAAAAGAAAATCTCTCCACTCGAAATAACTTTTCTAGGAGCCATTCAAACCTACCAGTAATCACCACAAGAGCAGCTACCATCTCTAAAATGGTGAAACCTTACGGTGTCCCTCACAATAATCTCTCTTCTTTCTATTGCTGATATATACTTGATGGCGCGGTGACAATCCCCACAGACTCTCAAGTTCTTGAACACTCTGATTGGAGTCCCATTAGGCACTTTCATCAGCCCAAAGGCAATTGCCAGCTTTTCACTATGCCGTAGTAAAAGCTGTTCTTTCTGGTCTTCCCCCACATCATGCAATGCAAATTCTAGATCCGGAACATAACCTGCCAACTTCATTTTCTTCTCCAACTCATTCAATTTTTCATGTATGGAGGGTAACTCTGGGTGGACCCTATCCCCTGATCTGAACTCATGAACTACACTCTTTATTTCCATCCAACTGTACCCAGGTGTCTTAACTACTTTGTTGGCTTTCATTGATTGGCGAACCCTAGCAACATGGTCCCATTTGTTCATTGCTGCATAAACATTAGCCAGCTGCACATAACCGGCTGCACTTTTTGGATTGAGATTAAGCAAGTTTTGAGCTGCAAACTCAGCTATCTCCAAGTTCTTGTGGATCCTACAAGCACCCAGAAGGGTTCCGAATATGGCGCAATGTGGTCTGAAGGGCATTTTCTTGATCAAATCTACAGCTTCAACTAGTTTTCCTGCTCGACCCAGCAAGTCTACCATACATGTATAGTGATCCGGTTTGGGTTCAACACCATAATCCTTAACCATAGAATTAAAGTATCGAACCCCGGTATCTACTAGCCCTGCATGGTTACAGGCCAGAAGAACTGCCACAAACGTGATCCAATCCGGTCTTACTCCTTCATACCTCATCTCCTCAAACAGACGTAGAGCTTTCTCACCTGCACCATGTTGGGCATAACCAGAAATCATTGCGTTCCAACAAACAACATCTTTTCGCTTTACCTCCAGAAACAGTTTCCAAGCATCATCCAAAACTCCACATTTACAATACATGCTAATCAATGAAGTACCTGCAGTTGTATTATAACGTAAAATAGACTTACAAACAAGCTGATGGACTTGCTTCCCAAGCTGCAAGGCAGACAATTCACTGCAACCCAATAAAACACTACTCAAACTCGAATGATTCGGCCTAATGCCATGCCTTAACATCATCCTAAAAAGCTTTAAACCATTCTCAGCTTGACAGTTCTCTACATAACCCGCTATCATAGCATTCCAAGTCACCAAATTCTTAACTGGCATTTCTTCAAACAATCTTTCAGCATTTTCTATCTTCCCAAACTTCATATACCCATTTAGCATTGCAGTCCACGCCACCACACTCTTCACATCCGCAAACTCAAAAAACTCCACAGCGGATTCCAATTCCCCACATTCAACATACCCAGCGATCATTGCACTCCATGTAACTTGATTCTTCTCCGGCATTGCCAAAAACAAGTCTTTTGCTTTCCACATTACGCCCTTTTGAGCAAACCCGGAGATCATTGTATTCCAAGAAGCAGTATCCTTGAAGGGCATCGAATTAAAGAAAGACCAAGCTGTTTCCATATCAGAATTCTGTACATAACAGCCCAACATAATGTTATAAGAGACAGCGTCTTTCTCAGGAATTCTATCAAACAGTTGTTGGGCTTCCTTTATCTTCCCGGGAGCTTTCGAATACCCCGCCAGAATTGAGTTCCAAGTAACTGTGGTTCTAACAGTCATGTTATTGAAAACTCGGAGAGCGGAATCTATATCACCTGATCGAATGCAACTAGTGATAATCTTATTTGAAGAAACAATATCATTGTGGTTATGTGAATCGAACGGTGGTGATCTGTTACAGGAAAGGGCGGTGGGAGGTTTGCTTGTTATGTTACTGGTGGGAACCAGAAGGGGGCTTTCTGGTGGTGAACGGCAGGGGAAATTGGCGGGAATAGGTTCGTGGTTGGGATTGTCATTTGGGTTTGGGATCGCGAAAGAAGAGAAATGGGCGTTACGGTGCTTGGTTGGAGGGAAAGTTTTCAGGAAAGGTAAGAAGGGATGGTGTCTTGTGTTTTTCAGACAATGATACATTTGTCATGAACAAGTCAACAAACTTGTTCGAAAGTCTCGAGTTTGAGACAGAAGCAAATTACTAAAACACAATCATTGTCCAATCCAACATCTCTCCTCGCCCTCGTTCTTTGATTGGTTTGTTTGGTCAGAGAGAAAATTTTCTGGGTGGGAAAAATATACGAGTGAAAGTAAAGTTGTGAATGGTGAGAAAGAGGCAAATTGACTTTGACACTGCAAATTGTGTCGATATGATCTTAAGAAACTCAAAAAAAAAAAAATGCCAAACTCACCCTTGGTCTATTTGTCATAGAAAGGATCCAACAAGTGAAGAAAGAAGTTGGTGATCTGATCCTAAAATAAAACTATGCTGGAAAAGTAGTTTCCTATGCTGCTATGCATGATGATTGATGAACAACATACAAACATATATATACCCATGGCATGTGCCAAAGGCAGTTGCCAGCATTATTTACTTCCCAAATATGTAATGGCAGACTCAAGATTGATCAGCAGTAGTCGACCCTTTTGAAGTTGAGGTTGGATTCTGTTTTCCCTTCAAGTAGTGATCTAGTTGATATTTCAACAGGGAATGATCTTTCTTAGCTTCCTTTAGTTCGTAACGTACCGACTCCAGTTCCTCTAATCTTGCTTTAAGTTGTTCAATTTCCAATTTCAAAGGCTTTTTCCTTTCCCTAAGCTCTGCCATCTTATTTTCTAGATCTGCAATGGAGACTATTGCAGAGTTCTCCTCATCTGCAGAAATGGCTCTACCGTCCCCTGTAGGATTAGGATGGCCCTCCGAACCAGTTAAGCAAGGTAATAGCTGACACAAAACAAAATTACTCATCAATTAATATCTTCTTTTTCTTTCTTTTAAACAGGGGAAAATGATGTTGAATTAGATGGACCGAAATCAAGTATACTTGTATATCAAAATTTCATCAATTGACAAAGTAAATGCAGTTCTCCCATTGAAGACAATATTATATATCTAATATCTTTGCCAAAAATTGTTGAGAATAGAGCAAAGACTGGCTTCAATAAATAATACTATATACCCAAGCAAAATAAACCTACATCTACATGATACCTACCTCAGAGATGACACAGCGAGTCTCGGCAATAAATTTGCATTCTTTGCAGTAATAGACAGATTCATGCTTGAATCTTTTTTCCTCACAAACATCACAATAAAACTCATCATCCGAATCCTCCTGGTATTGTGGCGAAATCAATTCATATTCCAAAGGAGATCTTGCGAGAGTTAAAGGATGTAAATGGCACTTGTGTTTTATTGTGTTTGGTGCTGAAGGATGGCAGTAGAGATGGATATTAAAATGACATGCAACACATCGAAAGAAGCAGTTGCGAGCAGTAATGTCATGACAAATGTCGCACCAAATAGCAGCACAAGTTTTGTCAAAAAAAGTGAGGTGGTGGTGTGAGTGACAGGGACCTTCATACTTAACTAGCAGCGGCGTGCTTGAGAGCGTATGCTTAGCACAATCCAAATGAAGGTTGAAGTCACACTTGGCACAGCGATAAACCAGTAGAAACTCATCAATCGACCCTAGGCATGAATCACAAGAAAAAGTAGGAGTACCCTTTTCCTTTTCAGTTGGGAGAGAGGAGAGCGTGAGAGGGTGCAGGGGATGAAAGTAATGACGAATCTCTGGTTCAAACTCAACACCACATTGTCTGTGTATAAAAAAATTGCATCTTTCACAACCAAAACTACTGTTGGAATTAGGATCTGATTCTAATGAGCAACTTTCTCCGCATGCTCTGCATCCAACTTCTCTTGCATTAATATTATCATCCTTGAGTGCTACTAGTGGATGCTGGTGCCCAGCATACTGAATCTTATCCGCAATAATATCTTTGGAGTGATCTAAAGTTGGAAGTAAGGCGCATTTCACATCCAATTCGAACATACACTTTCCACAGCTAAAGGCCAAGCTGCCTGAGACGTGTTTATCACCACAACCCGGACACCTGTAGGAAAAATTAGTTGTGAGCAGAATGAGAGGGGCAGGGCATGATGGGTGGAAGAAATGATTATTGATCTCTCGTGGAATGTTGATGATGCAGGATTTATGGACATAAAACTCGCATTCCTCGCACCCATAGGCAACAAAATCAGAATCAAAGCAAATCAATTTCTGATCACATATACCACAATACCCGACTTGCAAATCTTTCTTCCGATTCTCACCCACCACTACCAGTGTTAAAGGATGCGCCCAATGACTGAAATGCTGAATAATTTCCCCATTATCTGATTCTGACTCCATCTTGGGCCTCCGGGCGCATTCCACATGCATATCAAAAGCGCACCTTTCACAGCGATAGCTGAAACCATAGCCAGCCTTCAAACAAGCATTACATTTAAATGTATAGGATAGAATACAGAGGAAAAGAGGGCATGGATGAAAGAAATGTTGCATCTCCTTTGGAAGCTCGGTCTCGGCGCAGGCTTTATGAAGGTAAAACTTGCAGTCACCAGTAGTACATCCGTAGATCGGACTCGGTGATAAGCTTTCGTAACAATAACATCCATTGCAGAGAAATTTGTGGTTTACTTCTTCCTCGATCAGCTTCAACGGATGGCTATGCAGAAAATGATCAATAGCATTTCCCTCCATCTCTCTTTGCTTCGATTCTATGTTACTCTATTTCCAAAAGGAACGTATCACCAGAAAGGAAGACGTACGGACAGCAAGAAAAGACTAGGGTCAATAGTTGAGACCCTGTGACTGTCAAGGGACAACAATGAAAAAGACGGAAATAAATAAAAATACAGAAAGAGTTGAATCATTCACAGTGTACTTTTTCTTCATGTTCTGGGCTCAACTTTGGATCATTAAGTTTAAGCCCTTCCAAATAAAAATACAGATTTTAGGCCCGTATTTTAAACAAATTTAATTGAAACTTTACTGTTTGCTTTTGAGCAAATATAGACCCAATTAATCAATCATAATATGGGGCCCATCACGAGATTTTTCTTTCCAGAATTTCTGAATCTTTATATATATACTAGTCATTACTTTCACGTGCTTTTAAATTAAATTAAAATTAAAATCAAAATCTTAAGTATATTACTAATTTTATCCTAAAGAAACCTACAATTATAGTTGGTCAAATTTCACTTGAGTACGGGTATCCGACTCGATCGCCTAAAACCAAACCTTATCCAACTCGATTCAACCAAAAAATCCGCTCAATCCGAAACCGAAATGATCCGACCTCAAATCCTTAATGACCCGAACCTGAATCAGATCAATCTGAGAGATTAATAATTAACTCGAAAAGGAAAAGAATTGAACCTGAAAATCGGAGACTCAAACCCGAAATTATCTGAACTGTATGACCCGAAACTGAAAAGACCCAAACCCAAATGACCCGCATTTGAGCGATCCGAATCCAACCTAACCTAAAACGGAAAATTAACCAAACCCTTATAACCCAAAATTTCCTTAACCCGAAAATAACCTAACCCGGATAACTGAACCTAAATTCGACCCGACCAGCCCATTTGTATATACATTGGATTTTACTATAAAAGTAACAAAAGAAATCATCCCACACGAAGAAAATTATTAACAAAATAAAATACCAAATTTAAACCCACAATAAGGGTTACATTTATCTAGCAAAAAATTAATTATAAATCAAATAAAATAATTGCACATTAAACTATCAAATAGAACATGTTAATCACAATGACTTTTTAAATTAAAATGGTAAAAATAAAATAATGATCAAATATTGAAAAATGAAAATAGAGTTTTTAGTAGAATAAAACTGTATATTAAAAATTTTAATATATACAATTTTTATTGAAAAATAGTAAAATGGTAAAAATAAAGAAATTATAAAGAAATTAGATTTAAGAATTGAATAAAAATAGAGTTTTTAGTAGAATAAAACTACAATAGTTTAAGTAAGGGCATTTAAGAGATATATTCAAAAAATAAGGATATAATCGTCGATTCAAAAGTTTCACAGATACTTTTATATATAGTATAGATATACTAGTTATCACTTTCACGTGTCTTGCACGTTACCTAATATGTTTAAAATTAAATCTATACTATATATAAAAGTACGAGTTTTGTGAAACTTTTGAATCGACCATTATACTTTTATTTCTTTGAATATATCTCTTAAATGCCCTTGCTTAAACTATTGTAGTTTTATTCTACTAAAAACTCTATTTTTATTCAATTATTAGATCTAATAATCTCTTTATAATTTCTTTATTTTTACCATTTTACTATTTTTCAATAAAAATTGGATATATTAAAATTTTTAATATACAATTTTATTCTACCAAAAACTCTATTTTTACTTAATTAAATTCAATAATAATTATTTTATTTTTATCATTTTAATTTAAAAGGTTACATGTTCTATTTGATAGTTTAATGTATTATAATTAAAATTTATTATTTTCCTAGAGTGCAATTATTTTATTTGATTTATAATTAATTTTTTGCCAGATAAATGTAACCCTTACTGTGGGTTTAAATTTGCTATTTTATTTTATTAATAATTTTTATCTTGTGGAATGATCTCTTTTGTTACTTTGATAGTAAAATCCAATGTATATACAAATGGGCTGGTCGAGTTGGATTTGGATCCAGTAATCTTGGTTAAATTATTTTTGGGTTAAGGAAATTTTAGGTTATAAGGGTTCGGTTAATTTTCGGTTTTAGGTTTGGTTGGATTTGGATCGCTCAAATGTCGGGTCATTTGGGTTTGGGTCAATTTTGGTTCGGGTCCTTATCAGTTTCGGGTCATATGGTTCAAATAATTTCAGGTTTGAGCCTCCAATTTTCAGGTTCAATTCTTTTCAGATTCGGGTAATTTAAATATAATTAATCTCGATTCGGGTAATTTCGGATTAATCTCTTGGACTGATCCGATTCAGGTCGATTCATGTTCGGATCATTAAGGATTTGAGGTCAGGTCATTTCAGTTTCGAATTGAGCAATTTTTTGGTCGAATCAGGTTAGATAAGGTTTGGTTTCAGACGATTGAGTCGAATAGCCGTACTCAAGTGAAATTTTTCCAGCTATAATTATAATTATAGACTTCTCTGGGATAAAACAAAGTAGTGTTGTTTTTCCATTTTTCCCTTCTACTAAGCAAATCTTTTCTATTGATTTCAACTCTCCCTCTCAATGTATTGACTATTGACTATTCCACTAGTTACCATATTTATTTCACTTCATTCCAAACTAAATTAAATGTATTTAATTCATCTCTTCTAATCCTAGCCTTGCATTGATTTTATGCCAAAAAAAAGCAGCACTCTCCCATCTTGAAGGCAGAGAAACTAGTCCCAAATTCTCATGAAGCATCGAATCATAAATAGAATAGAGATTTAAAAGATAAAACCTGCGCTTGTGCAGTTTGCATTGATCAATGCCTTGTAAGACAAAAGGGACACTCAATTTATGAATTCTTGGAAGTGTCGTGAGAACTTTGCATATTGGCCTAAGACTTGGCAGTTGGTCTCAAAGTCTGGAAATTGAGACAGATCAGTAGCAAACTGAGCAACTAAACAAAATCACAGTCCAACCAACATCTTTCCTCGCCTCCTTCTGAAAGAAAGACTAACATAATAATAAGATTCAAGTACAGAAACATTGAATTGCAGGGCATGAATTTTTGTAGTGGTTGAACAATTACAATCAAAGGCCAAATGGGTCCAACAAATGAACAACTTGTGAAATTAAAATGTGAATATCAGGTATTCTATGCATCCATGGCATGGCATGCCAAAGCCAATTCCCAATTGCCGGTATTTACCAAAGATTGATACATATGTATTGTGGCAGACTCAAGACAGATCAGCAGCCAGCTGCCAGCCCTTTTGAAGTTGAAGCTTCAGGTTTTTTTTTTTTTTTTTTTTGGGGGGGGGGGGGGGGGCTTGGGAAAACATGAAAAGTGTAAAAGTATATTAGCAGTAAACCATGACAAACTCAAAAATAAAAAAATGCCAAACTCACCCTTAGTCTATTTGTTATAGAAAGGATCCAACAAGTGAAGAAAGAAGTTTTTGAAAAAGTACTTTCCTATGCATGATGAAGAACATACAAACAATTACCAATGTGTAATGGCAGACTCAAGATTGATCAGCAGTCGACCCTTTTGAAGTTGATGCTTCATCGGTTGGATTCTGTTTTTCCTTCAAGTAGTGATTTAGTTGATAATTCAACAGGAAATGATCTTTCTTAACTCTTTTTAGTTTCAGACTTATTGGCTCCAATTCCGCCTCAAGTTCCTTTAATGTTGCTTTAAGTTTCTCAATTTTCACTTTCATAGGCTTTTTCTTTTCCTTAAGCTTTGCCATCTCAATTTTTAGGTCTACAATGGAGGCTTTTGCAGAGTTCTCCTCATCTGCAGAAATGGCTCTATCGTCCCCGCTAGGATGGCCCTCCGAACCAGTTAAGCATGGTAATAGCTGACACAAAACAGAACTCATCACTTAAGACCAGTATATGCCAATGTTTTTTTTTTTTTAATGGAGGATAAAAATGTTGAATCAGATAGAAGCAAATTTAAAAAAATCAATGTATACTTGTAATTTATCTAAACTTGATTCAAATGACAGAGTATTTAAAAGTTTGCCAAAGTAAATGCAGTTCGACAGTATATATAATCCTTGCCAAAAAATTGTTGAGGATAAAGCAAAGATTAATTAGTTTCAAGCAAAATTGAAAATGTAAAAGTAAAAGCTACCTCAGAGATTACACAGCGAGTCTCGGCAATAAATTTGCATTCTTCACAGTAATAAACTGATTCATCCTTGAATCTTTTTTCCTCACAAACATCACAATAAAACTCATCATCCGACTCAGAAGCAGCGTCCCGATATTGTGGCGAAATCAATTCAAATTCGAAAGGAGATTTTGTAAGAGTTAAAGGATGTAAATGGCACTTGTGTGTTATTGTGTTTGGTACGGAAGGATGGCAGTGGAGATGCAAGTTGAATTCACATGCCACACATCGAAAGTAGCAGTTGAGAGCAGCCCCATGGCCCCCATCACAAATGGAGCACCGAGTAACGGCCTGGGTTTTGTCAAAGAAAGTGAGGTGGTGTGAGTGAGATTCATACTTTACGAGAAGCCGCTGCTTAGCCTTAGCACAATCCACATGAAGGTTGAAGTTACACTTGGCACAACGGTATACCAACATAAACTCGTCAATCGACCCGAGGCATGCACCACATTTAGTAGTAGTAGACTCAACAATTGCGGTGGAGGAGAGAGTGAGAGGGTGCAGGGGATGAAAGTAATGATGGACCTCTGCCTCTGTTGTTAACTCAATAGCACATGACCTGTGTATAAAAAAGTGACATCTTTCACAACCAAAACAGGATTCTAATGGGCACTTTTCTCCGCATACTACGCACCGATCAACTTCACTTGCAATAATATTAGGCTTCTTGTTATGAGGGAGTGCTAGTAGCGGATGCCTGTGCGCAACATGCTGAATCTTATCCGCATTTTTGGACTGATCTAAAGTTGGGAGTAAGGCGCATTTCACATCCAATTGGAACCCACACTTTTCGCAGCTATAGGCCAAGCCCGAGACGGGTTCATGTTCATCATCACAACCCGCACACTTGTAGGAAGATGGATGTGTGAGTAGGGTTAGAGGGCATGATGGGTGGAAGAGATGGTTGATCTGTTGTGGAATGTTCATCATGCAGGACTTGTGGAGGAAAAGGTGGCATCTTTTACAACCAAAACAGGGATCTTCATCTAATTCTAATTCTAAGGACCACTGTTCTTGGCATACTCCGCATCGATGATCAACTTCACTTGCAACAATATCACGGAGTGCTACTAATGGATGCTTGTGCCCAGCATACTGAATCTTATCCGCAATATCTTTGGACTGATCCAAAGCTGGAAGTAAGGCGCATTTCACATCTAATTGGAATCCACACTTACCGCAGCAAAAGGCCAAGCTGCCTGTGGCGTTTTCATCATCACAGCCGTAGCAATTGTAGCGATATGGAGTTGTGACAAGAATGAGAGGGGCATGGCATGATGGGTGGAAGAGATGATTATTGATCCGTCGTGGAATGTTGATGATGCAGGATTTATGGACATAAAACTTGCATTCCTCGCACCCATAGGCAGCAGCAGAGCATATCAATGTCTGATCGCATATACCACAATACCCCACTTGCAATCTTTCTTCCGATTCTCATCAACTATCAGTGTTAAAGGATGCCCATGAGTGAAATGCTGAATAACCTCCTCTCCATCTCCAATTGCTTTGATGTTGTTGGGCCTTTGGGCGCATTCAACATCCATATCAAAATTACACCTTTCACAGCGATAGATGAAACCGTTGCGAAGCTTGAAGCAAGCATCACATATAAAGAAGTGACATAATTCGAGGAAAAGAAGGCAAGGATGAAAGCAATGTTGGATCTGCTTTGGAAGCTGGGCGCAGGCTTTATCAAGGTAAAACTTACAGTCACCGGTAGTACATCCGTAGATCGGACCCTCACCCGGGGATAAGCTTTTCTCACATCCACCGCACACAAGTTCGTGGTTTACTTGTTCCTCAATCAGCTTCAACGGATGCCTATGCAGAAAATGATTAATAGTATTTCCCACCTCCATCTCTCTCTGCTTCAATTCTATATTACTCTACTTCCAAAACGAACTATCACCAGAGGTTACAAAAATATTCCGGGCAGTGCAGAGAGATGAACTATCAGGATTCAGCAGTAGAGGATGAAGAAAAACAAGAATACAGTCAACATTCAAGGCTACAAAGTCAAGCAAAAAGATAACAACTTTACACTTATTACAGTCACAATGCACTTTGTTTTCTTTCTGGGCTCAACTTTGGCCGCCTTTGGAATTTCTCTTCCACTTTTGTTTTTAAATATTTTGAAAGTTCCCTTTAACACCCAACAAAACCCATCAACCATATATACTTTTTTCATTCACTTCCCGTGACCTTTGGTCATTTGTCTCTTAAATAAGGTGTTTTATTTGCTTCTTATTTAAGTGCATTAGCCCATTTTTGTTCACTCTTGGCTTTTCCTTCTTCTTTTTTTTTTATTAAAGAATTAAAAGCTTAAACAATTTCTGGTTTTTTAAAGAAAGAAAATAATTCACCAAGTCAAGTTGGTACCAAAAAGGAAAAAGAAAAATACAGAAGCACCACCAAGTCTTTTCTTTATCCAGTAAATGTTCTTCCCCCATAGACAGAAATCATTATTTTCCATTCCAAACTTCCAACTGTATTCCACTAATAATTACCATATTTCTTTCACCTAATTCCAAGTTAAATTTAATTTACTTAATTCCCCTTGAAGGCAGAAAAACTCTCTCCAAATTCTCAAGAACAAGAAGCATCGAATCATGAATAAAATAGAGATTTTAAAGATAAAATAACATGAATGCAACTGTTTAAGAAAGGAGCGACTAAATGTTCTCAACCTCATATAGGACCATTATGAAAAATAGAGCTATTTTTATCAGTACTGATGATAATAATCATTGTATTCCAAGAAGCAGTATCCTAGCTTGAAGGGCATTTTCACCAAAAAAAAAAAAGTATCCTTGAAGGGCATCGAATTAAAGAAAGACCAAACTGTTTCCATATCAGAATTTTGTACATAACAACCCAACATATAATGTTATAAGAGACAGCGTCTTTCTCAGGAATTCTATCAAACAGTTGTTGGGCTTCCGATATCTTCCCGGGTTTTTCGAATAACCCGCCAGAATTGAGTTCCAAGTAACTGTGGTTCTAACAGTCATGTTATTGAAAACTCGGAGAGCGGAATCTAAATCACCTGATCGTTTACAGATCGTAGTAAACTAGAAACAACTAAAACACAATCCTTGTCCAAATACTACATCTCTCCTTGTCTCCTACTACTTAAATGGAATACTATATAGTGCTAGCGAAAGCAAAATTTATTTCATCTAAAAAACAACAACGTTTGACAATTACAACAATGAAATGCCAAATGGATACATCATACAACAAATGAACAAACACTTAAAAATAAATCTGGGTTGGCAATGGCAGAGGTGCTTTTCTATGCATCCATGGCATGCATGCCAAAGTCAATTTGCCAGCATTTACCAAAGATGGATATTACATTAGTATTCGCAGGCTCTCCCTCAAGACAGAATATCGGCAGGGAGCCCTTTTGAAGTTGAAGCTTCAGCTGCTTTCTTTTTTCCCTCCAAGTTGTGATCTAGCTGATGCTTCCACAGGACACGATCTGTTTCAAACTGTCCCAGTTTCCATGTTATTGCTGTGTGTTTACTCTTAAGTGCTTGCAATGTTGCTTCAAGTTTTTCAATTTCTAATGCCAAAGGCCTTTCCTCTTCCTTGAGCTGCGCTATCTCATTAGTTCGACTTGCAATGGAGGCTTCTAGTGCAGAGTTGTTGTCTATGGTATGATGGCCCTCCGAACCAGTTACTGATGGTAATAGCTTATACACAAAATAAAAAAGTAGTTGAGATTCTTGAGAATTACTAAAGCAAATTGAGCTTCATATATATGCAAAATTGAATTGAGAACAGTACCTCAGAGATTATACAGCGAGTCTCAGCGATAAATTTGCATTCTGAGCAGTAATAAACTGATTCAAGCTTGTATCTTTTCTCCTCACAAACATCACAATAAAACACTTCATTGAACCGATCAGATTCCTCCCAATATTCTGGCGAAATCCTTTCAAATTTAAAAGGAGATCTTCTAAGAGTTAAAGGATGTAAATGGGAGTTGTGTGTTATTGTCTTTGGAGCAGAAGGATGGCAATGAAGATGGATATAAAAATGACACGCCACACATCCAAAGAAGCAATTACGAGTAGGGTCAAGACAAATTTGACACCAAACAGGAGCACAAGTTTTCTCAATATAAGTGAGGTGGTGTGAGTGACCTTCATACTTTACGAGGAGCTTAGGCATAGCACAATCCGCATGAAGGTAGAAGCGACACTTAACACAGCCATATACCAGTAGAAACTTGTCAATTGACCCGCCGCAAGCACTGCAATGAAAAGGCGCACCCTCATCCGGTGGAATGGAAGAGAGAATGAGAGGATGCAGGGGATGAAAGTAATGATGGATTTTTGGTCGGAACTCAGTAGCTATGCATTGCTTGTGTATAAAGTATCGGCATCTTTCACAACCAAAACAAGGATGATCTTCTTCATCTAATGAGCACTTTTCTTCACATACACTGCATCCAACTTCACTTCCAAATTTAACAAAATTATGCTTCTTGTTGTTGTTGTCATGGAGTGCTAGTAGTGGATGCTTGTGGCCAACATATTGAATTTGATGTGCATCTTTGGACTGATCTAAAGTTGGAAGCAAGGCACATTTGAAATCCAAATCGAATTTACATTTCCCGCAGCGATAGACCAATTGTGAGTTGCTGCCTTCATCGCAACCCTTACATTTGAAGTAAAATGGAGTTGTTTGCAGAATTAGAGGACATGAAGGATGGAAGGAATGATTCATCTGTCGTGGAATGTTCATGCAGGATTTATGGGCAAAAAAGTTGCATTGCTTGCACCCATAGGCAGCAGAAGAAGCAGAATCAAAGCAGAGTTTCTCACATATACCACACCCCACTTGCAAATCTTTCTCATCCACGAGTTTTAAAGGATGCCAATGAGTGAAATGCTGAATGATTTCCTCATTTGATTTGATGTTGGGCCTTCGTGCGCATCTAACATGCATATCGAAATCGCAGCTTTTACAGTAATAGCTGAAACCAGTGTTTGATTCGAAACAAGCATGGCATACAAAGGATCTAATCCTGAGGACAAGAGGGCATGGATGAAAGAAATGTTGGATTTCCTCCGGGAGCTCGGTGCAGGATTTATGAAGGTAAAAATCGCAGTAACGACATCGGTAGATCGGACCCGGCGATAAGCTTTTGTTACATCCAGCGCACAGAAATCTATGGTCTACTTGTTCAGTCAACGTCAACGTCAACGGATGCTTATGCAGAAAATGATAAATTATTCCCTCCATCTGATCTCTATGCTTTCGATTCTCCTATTTCACTTGGAAATCTTACGAGGAAGATAGACAGAGATCAAAGAATTGAGAATGAAAGAATTGGGAAAAAAAATTACACCCAACTGGAATTTCCTCATAAAAAGAAAATGGGATGATTTGAAACGAAAGCAGAAAGCCGAACCAAGCCTTTGAAAATCAACCTTCAGAGTTCAGAACATGCTACGAATAAGAAGATGGAAATGAAGATTCTTACCAGTCTCTATACTAGTCAGTGGAGATTGGAGAAGACAAGACAGAGACCTTACAAAGTGGATGAGTCAATTAGTCAAATATATGATGATCATGAATAAAAATATATACTCCTCTGTTCCGAATTGAATGAATGACTACGTTGGATTTTCTTTGGTCAACCAATTTCGTTTTTAACCATTAATTATGAAAAAATTATATATAATTAAAATTTTAAAAAATATGTTTTGAAAAATATAAGTTTTAAATTTTTCAAAGTTTATTTTAAAAAAATTTTAAAAAATTATATTCTTGTAATAATTAATTTAGTCTTATTATATTGGCCCAATGAGGAGATTTTCGTTTTTTCCATTCTCAGGATTTAAAAAAGAAACAAACAACTTTATAAGAAACTCAGAAATGAAACTGATGCCAAACTCATCGGATCCAACAAGTGAAGTAGTGAACATAGAAGTTAATGATCCTAAAATAAAACTATGCTGGAAAACTGGAAAAGTAGTTTCCTATGCATGATGAAGAACATACAGTCATTTAGGGAGACTCAGATTGATCAGCAGTCGTCTCGTCCCTTTTGAAGTTGAAGAAGCTTCATGATCAGTTGGATTCTGTTTTCCCTTCAAGTAGTGATTTAGTTGATGATTCAACAAGAAATTGCTGTTTTGTTGTTGACCTAATTTGGATATGCAGGAACAATTTGTAATATATAGGAACTTGCTGCAGCTTTTGATATTAGTTCAGTGGGAAATGTATATGGCTTATTCAATTTACTGATGGTAATAGCTTATTCACAAACACAAAATATACAGATAAAAGAATTTTTGTACATTTTCTTGCATTGAAACAAAATATACAATACAATTCCCCTGTTCTGTTCTGTTCCTTCATATTGGCAGTATACAGATAAAAGAAGCAGTGGAACTTACAAAATATTTTTGGGTAATTCTTCTACGTAACCCTTTTTTTTTTCTAAGAAAGGAAAAGCTGGGTCTTTAAAGTAAACTTACTTCTTCTTCTTTGAGGTAGCCTGGTCCTGGTGACTTGTCACTTGGCCCAGCCACAGGGTGTTGGGTGCACTTCTCCAAGAGGCCTTTTAACTCCTAAGGATTGTCTCATGGCTGCATCTCCCAAAGACCAACTCCGCCAACTCTTCCTTCAAGCGTCGGAGAGAAGCAGAAGTTGGCCTGCTCATATTCTGGTAATTCACTGATCTGATTTTGTAACACTACGCTGCTAATTTTAGACTGATATGAAATAGCCCAAGTTAGGCCCTCAGACCTCGCCAGACTAAACTTCTTCATGATCATTAGCATTGCTGAAAACATGGGCAAGTTTTGATGAACTTGAAGGGGAGATTATATAGCCAAAGAATTTGGCCGAGATTGAAGAATTCATAATTGGCAAGCATGTATATTAATATTCATTTTGTATCATTTCTTGTCTGGAGGCAATATTTACACTCTTAGATTTGCCTGTTGTTCCCAAAATGGAACCGACAGGGTTTCATCTTCTTTGGTAAAACAGCTAGAATATTAGGATTCTAATTTTCAGTTAAGTATTAAAAAGAATAAAACAAAAACATATATATCATCTTTCCATTTTCTGCAATATAAGACAATTCATATATATCATATGATATCTGGACTGGCAGTAGCCAATTAACTGATGATTAAGTTTGGAAAGAGGAAGAACTAGGAAAGAAACAGTAATTTGTTAGTTCATCTTTTTCTATATGCCAGACAAAGATGATGGGGCACAAAGATTGTGACAGTCAAAATCATTGCTGGAATTCATTTTTTCACCTTATTATAGTATAAAATATGAATCTACCAAGATGCTAAAATTGGTTAAATGGATAAAAATCTCAATTGAAGATTCAACTTCTTATAAAATAGACGAACACGCGCTAGTTAGCCTGGTAGGGTAAGTTTTGTAATCACCTAGTGGAGTATTAGTTTGCCACGAAAAATTGGGGTTAGATCGATGATGCTTCGTCATAAGCAAGACGATACACTACTTATTATAAAATCATCAAGAATTACTAATAATACGAAGTGATTGCAAAATCGACTTTGAGCTACACTGACGTCACCTATTTTATCCATCAACAATACTTGAATGGAAACCTTATTTAAAAAGATATGGAATTCTTTCGAATCATTAACTATTGATTTTTCTTTCTTATTTTTATAATTTAAGCATTTGTGATGAGTTCTACCTCTAGCATCCTGTTTACAGGCCAAACTAACAAATTTGCAAGCTAAACTGAGACTAAAAATAACATACAAAATTCTGAAAACAGTTGAATATATATATTCTAAAGCAATCCGAGACTACTTATATATTGTGCCAAAACATATAATTTTACACTTAAAAACACTAGAAATTGGAAACAAAACATATATATAGTTAATATTAAGACTGTAAATTAACTTACTGCAGACGAAGGTGGAGCTCAGCCATAATTAATTTGACTACATTCTCTCTTTCGAAAAGTATGTTTGATTTAAATGAGGTTCGGTTGAATTTTTTATACTCATTTATTGCATGGTAAAAGCAAAAATCAAACTTGCATTCTGCTGGATACGCATTGCCATTAGCCAGCTGGTGCTCGTTCGTTTAGCCATTTTCAGTTCTCTGTTCTGTCACAGAAGGGAAATACAATGCCATGTGATATTGGAGTGGAAATTCGACATAAATATATGAAAAATGAACATTCATCATCTAACTATGAAGTTTGCTGGGAGATTGCAGAGGAAAGTTAGTCTAGATCGACAATAGTTACTTCGTGTACATTTCTTATATTGAAAAAAAAAATACAATACAAATTCCCCTGTTCCTTCATATATTAACAGAAGGCAGAAAATGATTTTCATTTCATCTAAGCAAATGAAATTACAAAATATTTTGGGTAATTCTTCTAAGTATCCCCATATTTCTAAAAGAAAAAAATTGGGGTCTTCAAATCTTGATTGTCTTTCATTTCAGTTTCCTTGCAGCAATTTTCAAGGTTTCGAAAGATGATGGCTTATAATTTGAGGGACAGGAAGTCACTGAATGTGACAAGGGGAAGTTATGTGGAACCAGACTTTGATGAGGATGAGATCGAGTTTGAGAGGCCAAACCAGAGGAATGTTGGTTCAAGTGGCGCAAGTTCCTCTATTTTGGTCTGCCATTGTTCTGGTTTGGGGCCTCCTTGCAGCAGCTGGCCTCCCATAATCTCATCCTCATCAAAACCTGATTCCACATAACTGCCCCTGGTCACATTCAATGACTTCCTGTCCCTCAAATTTTTTAAGCCATCATCTTTCGAAACCTTGAAAATTGCTGTAAGGAAACTGAAATTTGAAGGGGGAGATTTATAGCCAAATAATTGGCAGAGATTGAATGATTTATAAATGGCAACCATGTATATTATATTCATTTTGTATCATTTCTTGTTGGAAACAGTATTTACATTAGTAAGTTAGCTTGTTCTTCCCAAAATGAACCCACAGGGTTTGATTTACTATGGTAAAACAGTTAAAAAAGATTCTAATTTTCGGTAAGTATTAAAAAAATGGATATTCTTTCCATTTTCTGCTATATATGACAGTTCATATATATGATATGGTATCTGACAACAGCCAATCAGCTGATAATTAAGTTTGGAAAGAAACAGTAAGTAGTTAGCTAATCTTTTCCTAAGTGCCAGAACAGGATGTAGCACAAAGTTGTGACAGTCAAATCATTGCTGGAATTCATATATTAAACCTTAATCTGAATATATAATATGCTAAAAATTGGTTAAATAGATTCAAGTTCTTCAATTTTTTTTTCTTCGATAGTCACATTAGTTTCAGTATAAAATTCTTCATTTTTGCATGCTAAACTGAGATTAGAAATAACATACAAATACTGAAATAGATAGATATATTTTCTAAATCAATCTGAGACTACGTATAAATTGTGCTAAAATATATTGTTACACTTGAATGACACAAGAAATTCGAAATAAAGCATATATATATATATATATATATATATATATATTCTCTTTAATTCTTGCGGTTGACCAAGAATTTAGCTTTTTAGATTGGGCCATTGGCCATTCAAAACCCTTGGAAACAATGACAAATTACCATGTTAGGCTTCTTCATCACCATTCCTCCACCTAGCCTTAGCTTTCCTTTTGTATTGCAGAGGCTTGTTGCTTTCAAGTTTAACAAGGTTAATAATAATAACAACAATAATAATAGGTGTTTTATCCTCTCCATAATAAGATTCAAGTTCAGAAACATTGTTTTTTTGTAGTGGTTGAACAATTACAATGAAAGCCCAAATGGGTCCAAGTCTCCAAGACCAAATGAACAACTCGAAATAAAAATGTGCTGGCAGTGGAAGATTAGGTATTCTATGCATCCATGGCATGCCAAAGCCAATTTGCCAGTTGCCACCATTTAACAAAGATTGATACTACATATGTATTGTGGCAGACTCAAAGACAGATCATCGGCAGCCAGCCCTTTGAAGTTGAAGCTTCAGTTTTTTTTTTTTTAGCCCCCCCAAAATAACTATAATCACTTAATCAGACTAGTCATAACATGATTTGAATTGATAATAAGGCTATCACAAGTTCACAACAAGAACACTAAATAAAGGCAGACATACTGAGTTTCTGACAACCATGCAATGATAACATTTTCATCTTTTTTTTGGAAATTGCAAGCTAGAAGAAACATATACTAGCAAGTAACAGCATCATGGAATTGTTAAGGGGAAACAAAAAGGGCCAATAAATCCAATGGCAACAGCTCAAACAACAGGGTTCAAATGAGCTATATTGCCTATTAAGCCAATACATCTTCAACTATATAGATGATTAAAAGCATTTACCTAGTTCTGATCTGTTACTCCTAACTCATAAGCCTAAAAGTCCTTGATTAGTATATATTCCATAAAAATCTACCACCTTCTGATCACTTTTAGCAAAACAAGCAGCATCCAATCCAAGACTTGCATGGGGAAGCTCAAGACCCCTAGATTTGGAGCCTCAATTTCAGCATCTGGTAGTCCAACTGGATCATTCTCTGAAACATACTGCATCAAGAAAAAGTTCTTTTAATTAAACAAAAGGTGAAGAGATGTCAAGCTGAGAAGCCATCATGTTGCCATTCCACAATAACGCTAAGATTCATAAGCCATAAGCCAAAGACTTACACTGTTAAATGAACAAAATTCTTGCTATAAATTACAATAATAAATAGTAGTAATTTGGAATGATGTCAAAGAAGAAATTAGAAATATAAAGGTTGTCAAGCAGAAAACATGGAAATCTACCAACTTTGAAATTGAATGTAAACAGACCAGAAAAGTAGCATCAAGTCTGATAAATGAATGCTTCACATGACACATGTATGGGATCACGATATGCACTTTAATTTTTAACTACTTAAGCATGTGAAGACAACAGAAATTGTAAATAGATTATACATGAATTCCAAGTTTTGTAATGCCAAAAAGACAGTGTTTACCAACATATCAATTAAGCATTTTACAGATATATAGTAGTTCTAGACTTCCAGCGAAGAAATTGATAAGAGTTTGCACGAGGCAGAGCATGCATATATGACTATGAAATTAGAAAAAGGTGTTTCTAAGTATTTTAATTCATATAAATATAAGCTATGGGACTATGAGTACAAATGGAAAGATTATGTAGGTTTCACCTTTTATCTATATGGCAAGAGCAAGTAGAAAAGGTATACTTACATTCTTTGTTTAGCATATGAATAGTGCTCTTTCTCTTCTTCATCAGCATCATTACTGCTGCATAAACCCATCCTTGCCCAAATTTGGTCCATATCAAATTTGACGCTCCCCCCAGACTCTGAGTTGATAGACCTGTTATCAGTAATCACAAGGTAGGGATGATTACCATGTAAACTGAGGAGGCTTAACAACAAGGAAAGAAACATTGGAATAATTACTTAAACTACAAAGGGTTATGCAGAACAGGCAACAAACCAAATCTCAGATGAACTTGGAAAACAATATAGTATATACTAGTATGAACTATGAAGAGATAAATAGAAAGCAGCTTCAAAAACAAATAAAACAATATATATTCTTTAACAACTCTAAATTAAGTTAGATAGTATGCAATAAATTACTTCTTTTTCCCTTTGATGGTTGCTCCTTTATAAGATGCAGCACCGCGCTCTGCCTTCTTTTTCCCTTTATAAGATGCAGCACCGCGCTCTGCCTTCTTTTTCCCTTTACAAGATGCAGCACCGCGCTCTTTGTTTAGAAAAACCAAGCTCTCTATGAAATCCCCAGCATAAAATGCATCAATAGCACCTTTCGGTTGAACAACACGGGTAGTCTGTCTGCCTTTGGGATCATATAAAACCATATCCCCGCTCGTTGCTTCGAAGCAACTAAGAAATGCATCAAAATTCTCGGAGCCACCCTGAATCCTATCAGCCACTGATAGTAACACCTCACCAGTTTGGTCAATCCAAAAACCCTTCCTGCTGTCCCTAACACATCAACAGTATACAGCTTGGTCCATGATTTCATATCTCCATATTGTGTTCTCTCCCAAATATCACAAGATCTATTAGTATTTGGTTCACTAGAGTAATAATGAAACACAGTTAACATACCCTTGTTAACCGATATGGATAACTGCCTTGGATGGACTTCAACCAAACATTCAGGTAACTTCATCTTCATAAATTTCTCATCTTCCATATCAAACAGCAAAACCGAACTTTCAACAGTGCTCAATATCTTCTTCTCGGATGTGATCCAATGCACCCTTCCATTTAAAAAGCATTGAGTCCATCCAGTCTCAGTAAAGGTACATTTCACCACTTTCCCACAAAACATTCTCCACCTATTTTCCTTCACTGAAAAAACTTCAACTTTAGGGGGCTTTCCTTGTCCTATTTGCCTTTGAGGATAAACCAATCTCACAACTTTGTAATCGTTTCTCTTGGCATCAAACCCAAACCCTAGCGCAAACAAGAACGGACCAACTTTATCAGGGGTAAGGTTAGGGACAGGCAACTCTAGAGACCTTCTAACCAAAGGATTCCACAAAGTAATCCTACAAGTAATCCCAAAGAGATCGTCACAGAGACAGATTAAGCCATTAACCGTACCGACAATCCTTGTGAAAAGATTGCTGTCTTCTGCTTTGAATGGGCAGTTGTTGATGGTTTGGTAGGTATCAAGAGACCCATTTGAGTGAAGAAAGTAGTCTTCTTTCTTGGAAGACTCAGTGAAGCGACGAGTGAAGATTGGTTGGGAGATGAGGGGTTTGGCTAGGGTTTTGGCCAAGTGGGCGTCGATGAAACAGGAGCTGGTGATCAAGGAGTGCCATGATTTACAGACCAGTGTGCATTTGATGACTGTGTGAACAGGTAGATATGAAAGTATTTGGAAGATGACTTCTTTGGGAACGAAATCAGACATTTTTGGTTGCAGGCTGGAAGGAAAATGAAAGGCAAAATATTGTGAGTTCTTTTAGGGTTTTTGGTTTTAAGAAGTGAGGGGAAAACGTGAGTACAAGAGACTAGAATCTTCTAAACAAAACCCTCTGCAACAGAGAGAAGATGCTCTGTTTTATGGAGGCAATTAAGCTTAAAATGCCCTGTTTAAATCATCATAAACATAAATAACGTACGGAAACTTCTTTCAGAAGGTGTACGGAAACAGAATGCCCAGTTTTATGATTTTTCGGCTGAGGCCCAAAGCTTAATTGGCTTTCCTTTTCAATATAATAGTCCACTTTGCAAATTTTGGGTGAAGAGGCCCAACTAATGGGCTTTCACTTCTTTTACTATTCTATCATAAACTCTTTTTTTACAATAATTTTATCATAAATTCAAAAGAAAACAATAATATACCCTTTCGAGAGAGAAAAAAATCCTAAAAAGAAAGAAAAAGAAGGAAAAAATCCTTGTGGGAGTAATTTGGTTCAGATACTCTATATTTTCATGAATTAGACTTAGTAATTGAACACAGTGACAATCATACACAACACACGGCACAATATTGATTGGCAAAATAATATAAGTTGCTTTAGCGAAAAGAGGCGTAGGTTCCAATTCCAAACCCATTATCTGTCGGCGGATTGCTTGTGCTACTCATGCTCTAAAATAATACTAAGAAATGTCAAAGATGAATGTAAGGAATAGGATATATATATGCATGCATGCATGTACATATATTTACATTTACGAACTCATCGACTGTTGGCGGACTATTTCGAGAGTACTCTCACTCTTCAATAATAGTAACAATAATGGAATGAATATTTATGCATGCATGCATTAATATATTTACACCCAAACACGAAATTTCATTTGATCAATTTCTATTATCTTTCTGCTAAAGATTATTTGCCAACTCTCTCAAAAGTCAAAACATTGGGTATTCTATCCTTTTCACAATTTTATGTGATTCTGTCCTTCAAAAATAAATTGGTGACACACTTATTCAAATACCCTGCAAAGATAACCTTTTTCTTTCTTTCTGGAAATCGAAAGCTAGAAGAAAAAAAAACACATGATAATAGCATCATCGAACTGGAAAAAGGGCCAAGAAAAACCAATATATATCCACTTGCAACAAGATCCAAAAACAGGGTCCAAATTAGCTATTAGACTATATATCTTGAATTGATCAAGACATGACCAGAAGCATTAATTACATAGATAGATTGTTTGTTACTCCTAAAGTCCTTGATTAGTACTCCATATATATATCCCTCAGAAATTTACCACCTTCTAATTACTTTCAGCAAAATTAAGCAGCATCACATCAATTTCCGCAGCTGGACGCTAAAAGCTATCATTTTCTGAAATGCCCTGCATAGGATATTTCAAAGGCCAATCAAATAAACTCTCAAATGTCCAATCCATAGCAATTTGGAATGAATTCAAAAGAAGCAGGGAATATAAAGGTGGTCATGCAGAAAACATTAATTGCATGTTGATCTGCCAAACTTTCAAACTGAATGTTACAGAACAGAGGCATTAGTAGCAATTCAGATAAATTGAATGCCATATATATGTGTGTTTGGGATCATGAACTACTTAAGGATGTCTAGATAGCATTTCTAAGCTTGAATCATGCTTCTAATTTGTGTAATGCCAAAAGGAAAGTGGTTAACAACAAATTAAATTACGCATTTGAGACATAGTATAGTTCTAGATGAAGAAAAAGGTTACACAATAATGCACAGTATGCATGGCTATGGAAATTAGAACAATTAGTTGTTATCTTATTTACCTAATTAATTTATAAGCTATTTGGATGATTATCAGATTATGTAGGCTAAGTTACTAAGTCCAAACAAACTATGATCACCACAAATAGAAAGATTATGAATGCTTCACTTTTCATTTATACGGTAATTCAAGAAGAAAAGGTATATTACAGTCCATTTCTTCCAAATAAACCGTCCTCTTTCTCTTCTTCACCATCAGCATCATTGCTGCTTGAACCCATCATTGACCTGTTTATCAACAATCACAAGATGAGGGATAACAACACTGTAAACTGAGGCAGCTCAAAAACTAGACAGGAGCATTGGACCAAGACCAAGTAATTTTGACTTAAACTACAATGGATAAATGTCTATAGTACTTGCAACAAACAAAATCTCAGATTTCTATATTGATAAATGATAACTCTAAAGAATGAAAGAAGAGTAAATTATGAAAACTTCTGAAAAATCACAATCAAGTATCAAAGCTTTAAAACAAAGTATTTACCATGAAGGGACAAACAGATCAATACAGCATAAAAATAACATACTTTAACAAAACTAAAATAAGATCATATGTAAAACTTACTTCCCTTCCTCTTCAATTTTAGCTCCTTCATAAGATGTTGCACCACTTTCTTTGTTCAGAAAGACCAAGCTCTCTATGTATTCTCCAGCAAAAAATGCATCAAGAACACCTTCTGGTTGAACAACAAGGTTAGTCTTCCTGCTCTTGGGATCATATAAAACCAGATTCCCGCTCCTCACTTCAAACCTACTTCGAAACGCAGAATAGTCATCCATTTCAGAAACACCATGATCATCAGCTGCTATTAACAGCTCATCATTTCCAGTCAAACCAACAACCCTTCCTGTTCTTCCCAGAACATCAATTTCAACAGTATACAACTTAGTCCATGACTTGGAGTCCCCATACTGTGTCTTCTCCCATATATCGCAACATCTATCATTTGCTGCTATTTCTAAGGATAAGGTGTAATAAATACATACGGTTAACACACCCCTAGTCACTGAAATGAACAAGTTCATGGGGTTTGCTGAATCCAAGGGCCGTGGCAATTTCATCTTTCTGAACTTCTCATCTTCCATATCAAACAACACAACCCAATTTCTACCACCGCCGCGCGTATTCTTCTCGTAAGCAATCCAATGAACCCTTCCATTTAAAAAACACTGAGTCCATCCAGGTTCAACAAAACAAAACTTAATTCCTTCCCCACTAATCATTCTCCACCTTTTTTCCATAACAGAAAAAACTTCAACTTTAGGGGGATTTCCCTCTTCGCTTTGAGGATAGAGCAATCTCACAACTTTGTAGTCGTTTTTCTTGGCATCAAATCCAAACCCAAGTACAAAAGAGTGCGGACCAACATCTTTGTAGTTAACATTAGGTCTAGGCAACTCCATAGACCTCCTAACCAAAGGATTCCACAACACGATCCTGTTAGTATACCCAACAGATCATCAGAGAGACAGATTAAGCCATTAACCGTACCAACAATTCTTGGGTAAAGATTCTCAATTTGTTTGAGAGGGGAATTCTTGATGGCTCGTCAGGTAGCCAAAGACTGGTGGTTTAAGTGAAGAAAGTAGTGTTCTTTCTTGGGAGAGTCAGTGAACCGACGAGTGAGGATAGGTTGAGAGATGAAGGGTTTGGCTAGGGTTTTGGCCAAGTGGGCATTGATGAAAGAGGAGCTAGTGATCAAAGCGTACCAAGATTTGCACACTAAGGTGCACTTGATGAGTGTTTCAACAGGGAGATGGGTTAGTATTTTGGAGATGACTTCCTGGGGAACAAAATCAGACATTTTTGGTTGCCGGCTGCAAGGAAGAGTGAAAAGCAAAATGTTGTGAAATATTCGTAGGGTTTTGGTTTTTAAAAGGTGAGCGTACTACTACTAGAGTCTTTCTAAGCAAAACACTCTGTTACAGAGAGAGAAGATGCTCTGTTTTATAGCAAAACTAAGCATTTTAAGCTTAAACCCCCTGTTTAAACTTGCGCTTATACTTTTTGGCTTTGCTGGAAGAAAATGACGTTTAATCCCATGATTAAGTTTGGGTAAGTTTCTCGGGTGTGAGGCCCAAAAAGTTAATGGGCTTTTCTCTTCTATTTATCAGAAGAAAATAATTCTTAAAAAAGAAAATGGCAAAATCCTAGTGGCTAGTACTACATTTTTGTCAGTTTCTACTTTCTAACTTTTCTCTCGAAAAAACTCAAGCTAGCGTTAAAAACTTAAGATTAAAGAATGGTGAAGAAATGCAGAGTCCCTGTCTTCCTCATGAACTCCACTCTTTCCTCCTGCTTTGCTACTGCTTCACTCTAATAAGTATACTTTCTTTCTTTGAGCTACTCATAACTCATGCTCTCTAAAATAATAAGAATCTCTATTATTATTATAATAAGAATAAGAATTTCAAAGATGAATGTAATGAATAGGATATTTATGCATATTATATATTTACATTTACTCAAGTCCGAACTCATCTACTGTTGGCAGACTATTCGAGCTACTCTCACTCTGCCACTCTTAATTAATAATAATAGTAACAATTTTTAAAGAATCATGGAAGGAATATTTATGCATGCATGCATAAATATATTTACACGTAGAAATTTAGTAAGATCACAAAATTTCATTTGATCAATTTCTATTATCTTTCTGCTGAAGATTTGCCATTGCAAACTGATCTCTCAAAACATGATCTGTATTCTATGTTTTCACAATTTTCTGGGATTCTGCCCTTCAAAATTAGATTGGTGACACAATTATTCAAATTCCCCTGCAAAGATAACCTTTTTCTTTCTTAATTTCTGAAATTAAATCGAAAGCTAGAAGTAAAAAAAAGCACATAATAATAGCATCATCGAACTGGAAAAATTAAGGGCCAAGAAAAACCAATTATATCCACTTGCAACAAGATATCCAAAACAGGGTTCCAAATTAGCTATTAGACTATATATCTTAAAATGATCAAGACATGACCAGAAGCATTAATTATAAAGTTTTTCTGTTACTCCTAAAGTCCTTGATTAGTACTCCATATCCCTCAGAAATTTACCACCTTCTAATTATAGTTTCAGCAAAATAAGCAGCATCACAAGACTTGTCTTGATTGGGGAAGAGTCGGATCCTCAGCATCACATCAGCAATTTCTGCAGCTGGTAGGTACACGATATCATTCTCTGAAACATCCTGCATAGGATTCAAATTTCAAAGGCCAATCAAATAAACTTTTCAAATGTCCAATACGTTTTGGAATGAATTCAAAGAAGCGGGAATATAAAGGTGGTCATGCAGAAAACATTGCCAAACTTTCAAACTAAATGTTACAGAACAGAGGCATTAGTAGCAATTCAGATAAATTGATCAATGCCAACCAATATATATGTGTGTGTTTGGGATATTCATGGCTTTAACTAGTTAAGGATGTCTAGATAGCATTTCTAAGTAGCTTGAATTATGCGTTTTAAGTTGTGTAATGCCAAAAAGAAAGTGGTTAACAACAAATCAAATTAAGCATTTGAGTTTGAGACATAGTAGTTCTAGAAGAAAAAGGTTACACAATAATGCACAGTATATATGCATGGCTATAGCCTATGGAAATTAGAACAATTTGTTGCATTTTATTTACCTTAATTTATAAGCTATTTGGATGTTTATGTAGGCTAAGCTACTAAGTCCAAACAAACTATATCACCACAAATAGAAACATTATATGCATGTTTCACTTTTAATCTATATGGCAATTTCAAGAAGAAAAGGTATATTACAGTCCATTTCTTCCAAATAAACCGTCCTCTTCCTCTTCTTCATCATCAGCATCAATATTGCTGCTTGAACCCATCATTGACCTATCTTCTTCCAAAACATGTTCGACACTTCCCTCTGATTCTGAGATGACCGACCTGTTATCAACAATCACAAGGTAAGGGAAAGGGATAACCACCCTGTAAACTGAGGCAGCTCAAAAAAACAAGATAGGAGCATTGGACCAAGTAATTTTGACTTAAACTATACAATGGATGATGTAGTACTGGGAACAAACCAAATCTCAGATTTCTACATTGATAAATGATAACTCTAAAGAATGAAAGAAAAGTATATGTCAAGTGTCAACTTCTGAAAAATCACTATCAAAGCTTTAAAAACAAAGTATCTAACATGAAGGGATAAATAGAATGCAGCTAATTAAAAACAACATACTTTAACAACTCTAAATTAAATAAGATCATATGGAACTTACTTCCGTTTCTCTTCAATTTTCGCTCCTTCATAAGATGTTGCACCACTTTCTTTGTTCAGAAAGACTAAGCTCTCTATGTATTCTCCAGCAAAAAATGCATCAATAACACCCTGTGGTTGAACAACAAGGTTAGTCTGCCTGCTCTTTGGATCATATAAAACCAGATTCCCGCTCCTCACTTCAAAACTGCTTATAAACCCAGAAAAAGCAGAACCACCATGATCATCAGCTGCTATTAACAGCTCATCATTTCCCGTCAATCCAACAACCCTTCCTGCTCTTCCCAGAACATCAATTTCAACAGTGTACAACTTAGTCCATGACTTCGAATCCCCATACTGTGTCTTCTTCCATATATCGCAATATCTATCATCTGCTTCTAAGGAGTAAGAATTACATACGGTTAATACACCCCTAGTCACTGAAATGAACAAGTTCATGGGATTTGCTGAATCCACGTGCTGTGGCAATTTCATCTTTCTGAACTTCTCATCCTCCATATCAAACAACACAACCCAATTTCTACCACCGCCGCTCGTATTCTTCTCGTAAGCAATCCAATGAACCCTTCCATTTAAAAAACACTGAGTCCATCCAGGTTCAACAAAGCAAAACTTAATCCCTTCCCCACTAATCATTCTCCACCTTTTTTCCATAACTGAAAAAACCTCAACTTTAGGGGGTAAGTAATCTTTTTCATACCTTGGGTCCCCTAAGTCGCCTTGAGGATAGAGCAATCTCACAACTTTGTAGTCGTTTTTCTTGGCATCAAATCCAAACCCAAGTATAAAAGTGTACGGACCAACATCTTTGTAGGTAACATTAGGGCTAGGCAACTCCATAGACCTCCTAACCAAAGGATTCCACAACAAAATCCTATGAGTATACCCAAAGAGATCATCAGAGAGACAGATTAAGCCATGAAGGGTACCAACAACTCTTGGGTAAAGATTCTTTCTTGGTTTGAGAGGGGACTTGATGGCTTGGCAGGTATCCAAAGACTCGTGGTTTAAGTGAAGAAAGTAGTGTTCTTTCTTGGGAGAGTCAGTGAACCGACGAGTGAGGATAGGTTGAGAGATGAGAGGTTTGGCTAGGGTTTTGGCCAAGTGGGCATTGATGAAAGAGGAGCTCGTAATCAAAGCGTACCATGCTTTGCACACTAAGGTGCACTTGATGAGTGTTTCAACAGGGAGATGGGATAGTATTTGGAAGACGACTTCTTGGGGAACAAAATCAGACATTTTTGGTTGCAGGCTGGAAGGAAGAGTGAAAGGCAAAATATTGTGAAGAACTCGTAGGGTTTTGGTTTCAAAAGGTGAGTGGCAAAACCCTCTGTTACATAGAGAAGATGCTCTGTTTCATTATAGAGGCAATTAAGCTTAAATGATAAATCCCCTGTTTAAGTCTTGCGTTTATACTTTTTGCCTGAAGAAAATGACGTTTTTTTCCATGATTAAGTTTGGGTAAATTTTTCGGCTGAGAGGCCCAAAAAGTTAATGGGCTTTTCTCTTTTATTCTATCACTTAGAAAAAAAAAAGAAAAAAAAAAGAAGAAGAAAATGGCAAAATCCTAGTGGCTGCTGTCTAGTGGTAAAGTGGTGGTCACCGGTGGAAGGCCGACGAGTCCAGCTTGTAAATTTTTGTCAGTTTCTAACTTTTCTGTCGAAGAAACTAAGTTAACGTTAAATAAAATAGTCCTCAGTTCCAGTCCATTCGCCGTTTTCCACAACTCTACACAAAAACAGGGGACAGATTAAAGAATCGTGAAGAAATGCAGAGTCCCTCTCTTCCTCAACTCCACTCTTTCCTCCTGCTTTACTGCTTCACTCTAATAAGTATGCTTTCTTTCTTTGATTCTTTCCTTTCTTTTCAACTATTAACATCAATTATCCAGATCTTTATTGGGTTCTTTTCTCATTTTTGTTTTTGTTTTTTCTTGCTTTGCTTTCTCAGGTTTGTTTATTCAAGTTTTGGGTGATGGAGGGTTCTGTTCCGCGCCTTCCATATTGGAAGCCGATGTTTCCTCTAAACCCTTATATTGGAAAGTCACTAACCCAACTCTCTCCCCTTCTCATCTCCAAGGTCAGTTTTTCATGTTCCATTTGATTTTTCACAGATAATATCTTGGACAGCTACGAGGGAAATGTGTACTTAAAATTTGGTTTCTTTGCAGACTTACCTGGTTTCACGCGTAGTGTTTACAAAAGAGACCATGCCTTAATAACACCAGAAAGTCATGTTTTTAGTCCTCTGCCTGATTGGTACTTACGAGTTGTGAATTTTTACGTTTCAATTTGTTAGAAATGTTTGACTTTGTTAATTGGCTTATTGGTTTTGATTATTTGACAGGACAAATACATTGGGAGCATACTTAATCACCCCAGCAATGGGATCGCACTTTGTGATGTATCTTGCAAAAATGCAAGGTCTGATCCTATTTCAGTAGCCAATCTTATTGATACAGAAATGCATTACTAATTGTGCTGTTGTTTGTCCTTTGCAGAAAACTCGAGGTCAGCACTTCCCCCTCATGATGTGGAGAGGTATGGAACTTTTGTTTTCTACTAATATTATTACAAGTTGGAAAGACTTAAATATCAAAATTTCAAATCATGTTTTAATTTGAGCTATTGTTATTCTTAGGTTCGTATTTGTGATTCAAGGCACTGTCACTCTCACAAAGACATCTGGCATTAGCAACAAATTGATGGTAATGGGTGCTCCATTTATCATGTCTGATATGTAATAGCACAATAAAAGCAGCTTCAGTCTCTTTACCATGTTCAAGTAGAGGCATTAATTTTGTCCCCATGATTGTGGCGTCATTTTTTTGTCATGCAGGTGGATTCGTATGCTTATCTACCTCCTAATTTTGAACATTCTCTGAAGTCTGATGAACCTGCTACTCTTGTAGTATTTGAACGACGGTACATTATAGCCTACCAACTGATCCGTCTTTCCCAGTTACCTTCCTTGTTTTGTTTAATATTTCTTGATACAATTTAGTTTAGTTTTTATGGAGTGCTTGATGAGTTACCTGCAGAGCTTTTTCATGCTATTGTATTGACTTCTTTAGTTGTCTATTTGTTAAAGTTCTTTTGTTAATATGTTACAAATACCAAATTAATTGGTTTTAGGGCTAATCATGTTTGGAAATCCTATTAGGATGATGTTATGGTTCTACATTCTATATTAGTATCCATAATTCTCTCTCTTGTAGATATGCCTTTCCGGACGATCATAGTACTGAGCAGATCGTAGGTTCAACAGATAAGCAGCCACTTCTTGAAACTCCCGGTGAGGTAATCTTCATTTCCCTCTTCTTCTTTAATCTCCTACTGTGAGTAGCTTATTCTTGGTTCCAGATTTGGATTTATGGAGGCTGAAAACAAATCTATTTCTTCTGTATGTAAAGTTTTTCAACTTTCAACTATATTGCATTCAAGAAGTTGTTTTGCTGAAAAGGAAATGTAAAAGGAACCCAATTCTGAACTAATACTCATGATGATCTCTGCATTTGTTCATAAGATTATCACTTTGTTGTGTTTATGTTTGCTTTAATGGGTTGCTATGACCTTCCTTTACTTGTTCAGGTGTTTCAACTTCGGAAGCTTCTTCCAGCATCAGTTCCTTATGACTTTAATATCCATGTAAGCAATAATTACTGTCATTAGTTTATTATTTGTCTTTATTTTGTCTATGATTATCTTCTATATAATCTGCTAATGCCATATGGTTTAACTTGCATTTTTGGATGTAAAAAGTCCAATTTATTGCTTTCCCATATGTAATAAATGTAAACCTTAGAATAAGTTCCTTTTGTGTACTTATAATATGTCTCAGAAAACCTTTTTGACTGAAATGAAGATGATACTCCTGTAACTTTTGGTCTATCTGGCTGATTTTTGCGTTTGAATTGAACCTTAAAATGCAGGTTATGGATTTTCAGCCGGGAGAGTTCCTTAATGTGAAGGTAATTCTTCACTTTGAGGCTTAAATTCCATGGTCATTCATGATTATGATCCACTTATGATCTGTTCTATCCTTCAATGACCATGTCTAATCCAATGATCCCTTAACTTCAGCATCTTTTGAGATAAATTTTCCACTTTCTGCTTTTTACAGGAGGTTCATTATAATCAACACGGTTTGTTGCTTTTAGAGGGGCAAGGCATTTATCGCTTGGGTGATAGCTGGTAAGAGTCTTAACTGAGTGTTGAAACCTTGTTAACCAGAAAACCAAGGCATGTTTCTTGTGTTATTATCATAATGTTCCAACAAGTATCTGCATAAAGCCTATTTTCACATCCTTGCTCCATCTTTCTGTTATTAATAGGTATCCAGTCCAAGCAGGTGATGTAATTTGGATGGCACCATTTGTGCCACAATGGTGAGCAATATAGAACCTCTCAATTCTTCTTGCTAGGATGTCAGAAATGTTTCCTTCCTTTAAATTCTGCAGATTTGATTCTGAGCTTGAAGACTGATACATTTTACTGCCGTTTCAGGTACGCTGCACTTGGCAAAACTCCTTCACGTTATTTGCTGTATAAAGATGTAAATAGAAATCCACTTTAGTCACATTATGGCATGACAGATGTGCTGGTAGGTCCTTGATGATATATTGTTGGAATAACACTTGACCCAATCTTACATTGAACTAAAGTTGCATTTCTTGGTCTGTAAACATCAATCCAACATTTGTAACATTTTTGCTTTTGAATTTACAACTAGTTGCCTTTCTGTTTATTCAATAAATGCTGTTCAGGGAAAAGATTGTCTTTGTCTGAAACTTCAGTCGTTTGTTAATTAAGTGCTCAACTCCATATTTCTCACTTCAGGTCTCATAACTCATGGGCTCGGCTGAGTACTCCAAGATCTTGGCCCTCCATCCATGGGTCTTAATGGTGGATCCAATGGAGGGCTTTGATTTCAGGAGCAACCCAAAATGTACTTACGAATCCATTCAGACAGGAAAATAGAGAATCCATTTAAAATTTAAATGAAAAAAAAAAAAAACCCCCCATAGCTAATGTTTGTGGTAGGTTTCCAACCTGCTTTTAAGTTTCAACTTTGAAGTCAATAAAAACCATAAAACATGGAATACTTGATTAGTTAATTATATGTTAGATCTAATGAAAAGATTGACCCTACAGAACATAACTAAATCATGTGGTCAAATTCCATAGGGATCTAGTTCTTGGTTGATTAAGTTTCTTGTCCTGTAAAAAATGAAGAAAAATCAGCAATCTAATAACTTTATCACCACTCAATATATATAAAGTGCTGATAGATTTATTCCTTTCAAAAACTAGTTCAACTCCAAAGTCTGTCAGTTTAGCAGCGAATCAGATAAACAGATTACTTGCACCTTTGTGAAGCATAACATATTCTTTCTAATTAACAAACCAGTTTAATCCCAAAACCCTATGCTTAGATAGCCAATCAAATAAAAATCAACTTATTTAAATACAGCTTTTGTTTAAACATATATAATTAAGAGTATTTTGGAATCATTTCTACAAAATCTTTGGGTTAAATTAACAAGATTATCATCTGTGTTTAACCTTTGAAAGGCCAACACCCTTGCAGCCCAACAATTCCCTTGGAGAGTGTATGGAAAATCTGGTTTTTGTGAAGAATTTCCTTTCCACATGGCTCTTGAAGTTGAAAGATAACCATGGAAGAGTGGAAGTGTTGTGTGGTCCCACAAATGAAAAAGCAACATCACCTCTACCACCAGCACCACCGACCCATTCCCTTCACTACCACTCTTTTCATCCATTTTCCCTCAGCTCTTTGGTGGGATGCCTCAAATCAGGCTTTACCAAATGAGGAATATTATGATATAATACATACATACATTATCAACTTTTTGTGTGGAAGAAAAAGTTTATTATCTTTCTCTTTCATTATAAACTTTTTTTTTCCCTAAAGTTATCATTAGTGGCATTAATATGTCACAAATTCCCCCTTTCTAATGGCTTTTTCTTGGTCATGAAATTCCCTTCCAATAGCTTCCTTTTGATTACCTTTCTTGCTAATATAATACTTTGTCCCGATAACACTTAGTTCTGAAACAATATTTCTCACTATTGTCTTAAACACTACATTTAATAAAAAGTGTTGCTAATAACAGCTTAGTTTTGTGATATTTCTTTCTTTTGAGAAAGGTTAGGATTTTGTCTTCAAATCTTAAAAAAGTCAAATGTGTAAGCAAGGAATTGGAGGGGATTTATCTGTTCTGGCACAAATCCTCTTAGCCAATAGCTTCACTAAAATACCAGTTATGTTGGCCAACTTATGCATCAATATCTTTTAAGTGGGAAAGGTGTTATTAGAAAATGTATATTTTTGTAATTTATAAGTTTGCAGTATGACAATTCTATATACTTTTCATAGATTAAGAAAGCAATTAGGACCCAAACTAGAACTTCATTTCAGCTAAGCTTAGGTGGCATTGCCAACTTTTTGTAAGAAACTTTTCTAAAGCCTTGGGTTCTTTTCTGCTTCTACTCTCCTTCACTCCAGAACTAGTGCTTCTGCCATGCCTTGAATACATAAATCCATTGTCATTCTGTCAGAAATATTTAGCCTTTTATGTGTTATATTGTAGCCACTATGTGAACTGTGAAGAATGACTGACATCTCAGCCTTTTCACTTTCCGATACAGTATTAGCTCGATTCTCGATAGAAATTTATGCATCTTTAACAAGTTCTTAAACATTTGTGTTCTTTGAGTTGAATTTCCCTGTCTTCAGAAATCAATACATCAACAGTTATGATGCTCGAATAACTACATAGTTTGCTCATCATGGTTCAATCATTCCAATGATTTCTATATCTGATATAAAATGATAGTATACAATATGCTGCTGTGCCTGTGACAATCGGATAAAAGAGAAGGTTGAGAATCTGTTTACAAAAGCACTTTCTTAATAATTTCTTTTAAATGGTTATCGTATTAAATAAGAAAAGCATCAAAGCTATATACAAATGTAAGAATCAGTCAGATCAGAATTCTCAAGTAGTCAAAAAAAAAAAAATTTGCAAGATCATAGGAAAATGATACTTTTGACTAAAACAGGAAAAAGATGCATTTTTCATTTGATTTGCCAAATGATCATTAAGAGATGGCAAAGGCATGAGTTATATGAGTAAAACTTTTGTGTAATGTGTTCTATATTACAACAGAACATAAAGAAGCTTTCACAAAAAACTTCAAAAACATCTATCCTCAGGCCAAAAAAGGGGGGAAGAAAAGGCATCTCCCCAAAGCATTGCAGAATGAATCATATATGTAAAATTTTCCAATGTTCAAGTGCATATTGCTTGTGGCTGACTGTTAGTTGTGAAATCATTGTCCTGATCATTGTGAGAGCTGCCGTTCAATATAAATCTTATCTATGGTTCTTTTATTTGTAAATAAACTATTGTTGTTTTGAGCCACCTCATATTAGTAGAAAACCTTTTGCAGGTTACTCTTTGGAAAGTGTGTAGTGTATTTAAGTTAGAAAACCAAAATAGTAGCTCAACACAGTTGCATTGCATTCCATCCCATCAAGGGGATGAAGAGCCACCATCTGTACATTGAGTGTCTTCAATAAATTAGTTGGAACATTCTGACCAAAACATGCGAAACTTTTTGCTTCTAAATTACTTGGATACTCTAGTTAGCTTTCTTAAGCTGATATTTTCCTTGATCTTTTAAAGGGAATTGCCTCCATCTATTCGAATTATGTTCTTTTGGCTTTTCAAAAGACTTTTACCAGATAGGCATAAAAGCAAACTCATATTTTGCATAGAAGAAAAGGAAATTAGTGATTCTTGAGATGAAATCAATAGATTTTAGCTATCTCCATCGGTCAAATCTGTTTCTATGCAGATAGACGTGTACCAAGTAATGCCACATAGCTACACTAACAGCTACTACAAATTCATCATATCTCATTGTAAACAAGGGCACTAACACTTGCAACTTGATGGAAATTTTCCAAAGGAACTTGATTTCTGAAGTTGCAAGAATCGAAGTCTTTCATATCATGGTGTTTTTTTCTGCATATACCTTGATTTTCAACTCCACTAATCCAAGAAAAGTGGAGGTAATGAGGGGTAATGATTTTACCAATCTTGTCAAATGTCTTAATATTTGTTGTTTTCTGAAGAACAAGAAGATCAAATAGATATGCATATATAGGAAAAGGTATAGACAATTGGCTTTGAGATTGTGAAGCACAATCACACGAATATGAAAACCATTTACCTGATGTTTTTGTCGGATACCAATATGTGTGGATAGGATATCCATTTCAGTCATTATGCTCCCAATGCATATCTTTGAGTGAAACTAGTTAGCAGATTTGTGTATATACAAATGCATTGAGAGAAGAGGGGGGTGGGGGCATTTAATTGAGCTCTATACTAATGTAGTCAACTTCAGCAGGAACTTTTTTTTTTTTCGCCAAAACTTTATGCTAGGTGGCATTGGCCCCGCCCTTAAGATATTGGTTCAATGAAAGTTGGGAGAATGTTCAGATGTCAATTCTTTTTTGGTATGAATAATGATAAATGTCAATTCATGACAGCTGCGTTTGCTCAAAAGAGATTCCTGAAACATTGATGTCTACAAATAAGGTTTGGATGATCAAAAAGGTTGGCGGCTGCATATGCATATTTACATTTATCTTCATCCTTTCCTAACAAAGAATGGTGGAAACTGAACCCCAATTCCTGAACCCAGTTTTAGATTACATCTATCTGCTATGCTAGCTAATAGGCTACTTGGAATTCTGTCAAAAAAGCTGACACCTATCCCAATTTTGAGCTTAAAGTCATATATTCACTTGCATTGATAGTTGACTGCAATATTACTTGCCATAATTTTGTTTTCCAATGGATACACATTGACATAGGTTACAAAATTTAGATTTTAGTGGTGAGAACACATCCAATAAAGGATAGGAAGATTTTAGGCCATGTTGGTTGAATCGGTTAAAGTGGCAATTACATTGATGGCTATAAAAGCTGAGACTTTTTCTGCAGTGAATGGATGCTGAAAGCACTCCCTTGCTGCAGACACTGGAAAAAAGTGGTGTTCAAGCCTTATGGTGTCCAGCCTTAAAAGTGATGTCTTATGTGAACTTTGTAGACACTTTTTATTTCTTTCTTGTTTGCTTTTTCCCTCCTTCTCCTTAGCATATTGTTTGGCTTTAAATCTTGTTGAAGGAAGAAATTAATGGCTCATCCAAGGCATGAAACATCAATCCTCCACATCTTCTTTAATTTTAGTGTAGGTTTTCCATGCAAATAAGGCATATATATCACTTTCCATTGGCGAGGCTGCGCATGTGAGATTAAAAATATTTAATTTAGCAGCATGCGGGGCCATGGAAGACTAATTTAATCCATTTTCTTTTGTCAGCAAGTAGAAATAATAGGTTTCTTTTCAGTGATGGCAGACCATATGTTAATTAAGTAGATTAAATTCTCAAAGATCTTACCTTGTTTTGGTACGAAATCAATTTAGTATATAATAAGTTAATAGATTATTACCATTGTTAAGTTCTTTTGTCCTGTGTGATATTTTCAAGGCTTCCGTATTCCCTGTATTTGTACTTTTCCTGGTCACTTTTTTATTTGTTTTCATACACATTTCTGCTGTTAACAATTTCTTTTCTTGACACCATAGTTATTTATATGTATACTATTATTCTTCTCCCTTATGGTGCTCCTGCACTTATAATCTGGATATTGATTGAAATGTTTAGAACCAATGGGAAACCCTGATATAGCTGAGAAAAAACAACAAGAAACAGAAAAAAGTTAGGTTTTTATGATATGTTATGTATGTGATGATTTCATAAAGAGCTTCCATTATGTAAAGTTTGATAGTATAAAAATACCGATATCGCTGCAGATTATTGGATGTCATAAATCCACTATATCATTGTTTTAACCCAAATAGGAAACTATTTAGATTCTACATGACATAATTATTCCATCAATTAGATCTCTGGTGATGGCAATGATAGCCACTTAAGGCCTTAGATTATATATAATCAAGTAGTACATATATTATAGGGGTTGTGAAAGAGGCCAAGTAGGTTCATTCAAACCACAAACACTTACAGGGCATAATTGATTTCATTCTGACATGAAGTTAATCTAGACCATGATTTTCCATAGTCATGCCAAGTATTTTATTTGCTAGGGAATTGATTTTGGAATTTGGTTCTGTGAGTGAGGCCTCTGGTTTTCAACTTTCTATCCATTCCCACCCTTGAATTTTGGCTTTTTGCTATTAAAATATTGAATGGGGCAATGAACTTATAATCATTTCTTAACAAATTGCTGTCATTTTGCTTTATATTATATACACCAACATGAGTCATGTGAAGAGGTGTCTTCTTCATATGGCTTAATTGCACACTTCACACTGATCACTGGATGCCATAATGTATCTAACCTGAATACAATTTTGGCCCTAAAAAGATGTCTGAAAGTGATAGATTTAGCCGCAGAAAGCTATGTCTAGCTAGTTTAGTATAGCTTTTAGTTCATCCTGATTAGCATGAATGAAGGCTATAGGGCTGCACATCCATGCCAACCTCAAACTCTTGATTAGTGCGGGCCCTTGCATGGATTAGTTGCAAAAATTAAGCTTAATGGAACTGCAAGCTGCTGCTAATCATGATTTTGCTACGTTGAGTTAGTGGGGGCTTAACTAAGTAGCTTCTTCTGCTTTTCTCCTAGTCCTAGGTATCATCCCTCCATATCAGATATATTATCCTTTCCATAGGCAAGATATAAGAACTTGAAGTTTCATCTTTCAAAAACTATTATTATTTATGTTATCAGATATCCAAAACTTCAAGTAATTGCCTAAAATAAGGAAATACCATTAGGATACATGATTATTGGCTAATTATAAGTTGGTTAATGTAAAGACTAGAGACATTAATAGGCGCTATAGCTGCTAAATCCCAGAAACCTAGCTGCAGAATTGAAAAGTTTAAAAGGCACCTTGTAATATAAGGATTATCCATGCTGATTCCTTCCATAAAAAAAGGGCACTTGGTTTCTCTGGAAATGACTCCTCTCACTATTCTTTTCATTAGTAAATTGTCTCTTCTGATAATAAAAACAAAGCACTTTTCCACTCATGACATGACCTTATGTAGGTTCATTGGAATAAGAAACACTAATTGAATGTTTAAAAGGAATTTTGACAAACACTCAAGGAGAGAAGGGAGAGGTGAGGAGTGAGGTCAATGAAAATTTTAGATGACCCACTTTAAGAAAATTAAAAACCAAAAGGATCCAAGAGCTTCCTACTACCTTCCTGAGTGCAACTTAACTACCAATCACTTTGAAAAGTACAGGAGAAATTCCACTCCCCACTCTAATGCTCTTCTTATTTTAGTTGTGTGAATATGCTTACCACTGTTTGAAAGGTTTTAAAATTCCAGTACCCATATCTCAATTATATGATTAGTTTGTGTGATCTTTTACAAAACATGGCTGAAATGCTTTAGTTTAAAGCTAAATAATATTTGATTAACTATGTAATTTGGACTTTTAGAAAGACAGGATTGAATAAGGCCAAAACTAATAAGAGCTTTATATGAGCAAGTTTATAAAATTATCACAAATATTAGCAAGTTGCAGGAACATTTTTTGTTTCAAGTCAGCCATGTGCTCATTGTGTTCTCAATTGAGATCACTTAAGGAACAATTTAGTCCCCCTGTTTTCATTCCAACTCTCTCTTTATATATAGCAGCCTCTTCTGGTTTGGCTGCAGCTGAAGCAGCAGCTGTTTCCCCAAGTCAACCTTCTTTTTAGGCTTTTTGTCTAGCAACAAGCATATTAGTGGATCAAATCTAAACAAGGATAATAACATATGGATGTATTTTTTACAAAGAATTAAGATAAAGTTAATTTTTCCCTTTTCCTTAAAGTCAATTGTGATCCTAAGCAATCATCATGAAATTATATATACCAAGTATATTCGTTTATGTAAATTTCAAAACATTTGTTTCCCCCACTAGGGTTTAGCAATGAAGATTGAGATGGAGTTGGATATATATGAACTTAATCTAACCTTTCTTCTACCTTAGATTAGTTGATCTAGTATATAGTGCTCACTAGAAGTCTGTTGAAGTTGCTCCAATTTGTGACTCGAACCATATTGGTTGAGCAGGATCAGATAAGGCATCAAGAAACATATATCACTCCCAATTTGCATCTGGAATTTTAATTGGTTTCTAATTGCATTCTTCATCATTTTGATTAATATCAAACAATATCCACTTCATGACTCATGATTTCACTTTGAAATCCTAATGATCGGTATTTAGATAACCACATCTTCATCAAGGCCTAGCCATATACTTTGGGACAATTTCAAGTGGGGTACTCTGATAGCTTTCTCCTCCACGAGTGTTGAAATCCAAGTAGATGTTGACATATAAAACGGTCCAAATACAGGCAAATTATCCATGTCGATCGCCTTGCCACATGTGTGACATGGTAGGGGAACTTGGAATTCTGCTCAATGTCAACTTGACATTTTTCTTGTAATGGTTGCTTTTAGAATCACTATCAAGAAAAAGATTCATATATAAGAGTTTCTGTTGTTCTAATTATAACTTAATTGTGGTTATGCAGGTATGATGTTGATTTAATTTAAGCTTTCTATCTTTATCAAGAAGGGGGCTCTTCCTCTTTTATCTCCTTTGTTTTGCCAGAATATTGGCTTTTATTCTGTGCCAAAGGTGAAGTGATCACTTTTAACTTGATAATAATTGATTCTTGAGGACAGAAAAAGAAACCCAAAATAAAAAAGAGGGCAAATAGAGCACTAGATAAGCTTTTGCTTGGAGATGGTGGTAAATAATGGGTATATATCTATCTCACCACTTCCCCACTTGCTTTTTAATACAAATTTTTTTGTTATTGCATCTCAACTGTTAACTGTCATAACCAATTTCCACCCATTTCCTAGATTTTTTACTGAAAGTTACATAAAGCTATCTCTTTTAGCAGTTTACAAAGTACCCTTTGAGTCTTATCTATAGGAAAATGACCCTTGAGTTAATCCCCTCAAAGGCTTATCTACTTACTGATCAAGTTTTGAAATGGGATAGGCTGAAACCAGGCTATTTCAGATTGGGTATAGAATATTTGGAAGAAAAAACCAGGGTATATACTCTATAGGAGCTAGATGAATTTACTAGCTAGATGGGAAAAAGGTACATTCAAGAAGATCAAACCAAATCTTGATTACTCAGAAGGGTGGCAAATAATATATTCCAGATGCTTGAAATTATATTATTTAGTTATGGCATTCTCCAAACTGATATGATTCTTGAGCCAATTGTCAAAACCATGAACTTTACCAAAAAGATAGCAGAGAGAATCATGAAAACTTACAATAATAAATAAATTTCCTCCAGTGAAAACAGAACCTCTTCAACTTAGAAGCATAATGTAAGGACAATTAATTTTAATATTTATCTGTTCTGTTGTTCTGTTCTTTGGTGCTTTATGTTTCTGTGGATAATGAAATTAGCACGAGTTCTTATATCTGTTTCATTTCCTATTCATTATGATACTTTTCTCAGTTTCTGTGATGATGAACTAAGGACTTCTGATTAGATTCTATTCTGGCTTTATTGAGGGTTTAAGGCATAGTAAGGAAAAAGTTAATTGCATAGCCTAGCTGTTATATTAAAAGGACCTAGCAGGGTGAAGGAAGTTTCATGAAGCGCCGAAAGCTTTGTTTCAATGAAAAAGGAGAAACTGATGCGTATCTTGGGAGAGGCGGCAGAGAAGATTTGCAAATTGTAATGCATATTCTTGGCCACATGATACATTCTGAAATTAACCTAGCCATATATTCTGCTAGAGAGGCTTTTTACTTGCTATGCAGTTCATTAATATTAATTTCTTTAAAGTGATCTGGGGCAGGGCATAGAAGTTTCTACATTATTATTCAACATAAAGACTATTCCAGGCAACCGGTTAAGTTTCAAACTGTAAGCAGAATTTTCTATACAATTTTATGATCCACTTGAATGTCATCCTTGAACTAATCACCCTTATTATTTTAATGCACTTACAAGTTCTATATTTTAAAAAATTTCAGGGTTCCTGGGAAGAAATTTAAAAGGGCATTTTTACTCTGTATCTGCTGCTGCAACTGTGATGTTCTGTTGAGGAATCAAGTCCAATTATTCTTGAGACTAATGGTGAAGGTCCAATCTTTAGTTGCTTTAACAAAGTGTATGGGGATGCTTGTCACATCTTTTCAAAGTTTTCAGATGAGGGAAAGGAAATTCCAAAAGATTTAGGTCAAAGTCTTTCCTCACATATAGTTATTCCTCTTACAAATTAACTTGTTTTTTTCAAAATGGCTAGGACTTTTTCTAACTTTTTTCTTGTGCATGCTTCTATAACAGAAGAACCCCCCTTTGGAGTCTTGGGTCTATAAAAAGCTGTTTATGTTATAGGAATAGGAGTGAGATTAAAGGGTATAATTGTCAGTTTAAATACACATAATAAGGACAACTAGGTATTTTCAATAAAGTTAAGGGTCACCCCAATTTGGTTCTCCATCAAACTTTAGGAAAAAAAAGAATCTAGCAATATGTCCCTTTCTCTCTCCTAAATGCATATTTAAACCCTCACCTCATGCTTCTCATGGAAAGCCACAAAACAAAACACTCATTTTTTTCCTTTTCCTTCACAAACATGGCAACCATCCAATCCTCTAACAGCAAACTTTTCTTCTCTAATTATCTGCAATCTCTTTCCCAAACCCCCCATAGGCTCAGAAAGAGAATGCTAGCAACATGGACACCAGACCAAGAGCTTAACCAAGTCAGGCTCAGGTCTGGTGCTGATATGAAGAGGAAACTTAGGTGGTATGATTTAGTTGCTCTTGGTATAGGAGGAATGCTTGGTGTTGGTGTTTTTGTCACCACTGGCCCGGTGGCTCGGAATAACTCTGGCCCTTCAGTCTTCATTTCTTATATCATTGCTGGAATATCAGCACTTCTCTCTTCCTTGTGTTACACTGAATTTTCAGTCCAAATTCCTGTTGCTGGTGGTGCCTTCAGTTACCTGAGAGTGACTTTTGGTACAATATTATATAGCTCTATTTCCTCCATTTTTTCTTGATTGACATGATTATATCAGTTACCAATATGACCAACTTCTCCATTTCCATTCTTGTTTTGGAATGGTGTAGGGGAATTTGTGGGCTACTTTGCTGGAGCAAACATACTAATGGAGTATGTATTATCAAACGCCGCGGTGGCAAGAAGTTTTACTGAGTATTTATGCTCAGCCTTTGGAGTAAATGATCCCAACTCCTGGAGAATTGAAGTTCATGGATTGCTAGAAGGCTATAACAACTTGGATTTCACTGCTGTTGCTCTTGTTCTTCTTCTCACTCTCTGTCTATGCCATAGGTTTGATCCTTTTTCTACCTTTTTGATGTGTACTTTCAAATTTCTTAAATATTGTCTTTGCTTCTATATCTATTAAATCTTGTGGCAGGCAAGTTTTTGTTGCAAGATATTTCTTTAACAAGGAGAGTGAGTGAAGTGGGGCATTTATTTTAGTTATCTGTTTATTAGTGGCTAGGAAAAATATTGGGTTTTGTTGTTGGACAGGGAAAGTGATAATTAGTCATTGGATCTACTATATGTTTTTTCATGTCAGGTTTTTTTTTTAATTTGGTATTGTTGTTATGTTTTGTTTCTATTATGATCAAACTGCCAAGTATTGTTACTGTTTATACAATTTTTTATTCATTAATTGTTGTGGTGAAGACAAAGAACAAAAAATATATAGTTCTTGTTTTGCTTCATTGGATTTTGAAAGTGATGGATGTTTCCATTTTTTTTTTTTTTTGGATTGCAGTACAAAGGAAAGCTCAATCTTGAACCTTATTATGACAGTCTTCCATGTTATTTTCTTTGGATTCATCATAATCGTGGGTTTCAGCAATGGGAGTGTTGAAAACTTAGTGAAGCCAGGAGGTCTAGCTCCTAATGGTATTAGGGGTGTTCTTGATGGAGCAGCCATAGTTTACTTCAGCTATATTGGCTATGACTCAGTTTCAACCTTGGCTGAAGAGATCCAAAACCCTCCCGTAAGCCTTCCCATCGGCATAGTTGGGTCCGTTCTCATTGTCTCGGCACTTTACTGCCTCATGGCCTTGGCCTTGTGCATGATGGTTCCTTATAATCAGGTCAATATCATCTCAACTTTTTCTTTTTGGTATTTGAGATTGCTAAGGTTCGAACCCTAGTCATTGGAACTAAGAGTCCAGCACTTTACCACCAGACCACGTGGCTGGTGGCAATATTATCCCAACTTTGATCAAATTCAAAATTAAACAAATCTAATACTGAAAATTACATGATATTAATCTTTCATATCTGTGTTTTAATGTATGTAGATTGCTGAAAAGGCATCATATTCAATGGCTTTTCAAAATATTGGTTGGAAATGGGCTGGGAATGTTGTTGGGGCAGGAGCAAGCTTGGGGATAGTAGCTTCACTCTTGGTTGCCATGTTAGGCCAAGCAAGGTACTTGTGTGTTATAGGGAGGGCCAGGCTAGTGCCATCTTGGTTATCTAAGGTTCATCCTTCAACAGGAACCCCATTGAATGCCACTCTCTTTTTGGGTATGTCATTTTTTTACTTCCCCAATTTAATAATTAATTAATGAATTAATTCTCCATCATCAATTTTGTCTGTTTTATTTAAACTTCTTCAATTCACACTTCACAAAAGAGTATAGTGCATGACATGGGAATGACAAAGAAAATGGGAAGTGCTTTCTTTATATTAATTACTAATGTATATAGCTAGCCAACCCCCCTTATTCCCATTTTCCCACTTCATTTCATCTTTTTTTGCAAATTTTTCTCCTTCAAAACTTTTGAGAGAAGAGGGGGTTGGTGTGGGATTTGATAGGGTTATAATTAGTAATTATTATACCCCCAAAGAAGTTAAATCTTGATTTAAAGTTTCTTTCATCATGCTTACTTATGAATTAACAATAGGAAATTATATATATATATATATATATATCATCATAAATTCATGATCAAGGGTATAATTATGCATTTTTTTCCATCTCATGTAGGGAACATGCAAACCCTTTCATACCTAAATTTGTAGCAAAACTTCACTCTTGCAATTGAAAAAAAGAAACAATTTCTATTTCAGTCAAACAAACAATGTTGATTGTGGTTATTACTGTATTCTTTTTTTCTCCTATATCCTATTAGTAGCACTCAACTTGCAAAAAAGGAAAAAGAAAATGAAGAGAATAATTTTATGCGTCTCCATGATGTAGGGCTTTGCACAGCATCAATAGCACTCTTCACAGACCTTGACATAGTGATCGAAATGATCTCCATCGGCACACTGTTGGTTTTCTACTTAGTTGCCAATGCTCTCATCTACCGAAAACATGTCATAAAAAGCAAAAATCCACCTTTCCGTACACTTCTCTTCCTCTTCCTCCTAACATCAACTGCAATTGGCTTCTCAATTACATGGAAACTGAAACAGCAATGGTGGGGTTTGGTTCTATTCGGTGGAATCATGATCATTCTTACAGCTTTGTTCCAGCACATGGTCCCTTATGTCGGTCAGCACGGCGAGTGGTCGGTGCCATTCATGCCTTGGCCGGCTGCCATTTCCATTTTCCTTAATGTTTTCCTCATGACCACACTTAAAATGCTCTCTTTCCAAAGGTTTGCTATATGGGCATGTTTGATTACTTTATTTTATGTGTTGTATGGAGTCCACTCAACTTATGAAGCAGAAGAAATGGAGATGGAGACGGCTGTAAATGATGTGCCAAACCCATCAATCCAACTAACCAAGCTAGAAGTTTAACACAATTGTATATATATTTAAGTTGAAATTAATCAAAAGAAGAAGAAAAAAAATCAAGCTTTTCCTCCTATAATCAACTCAATTTCCATAAAGTCAAAGTCTATATATATAGGATATATAGATGATAAATGATCACTTCAAAGAATATTTCATGTTCATGAGTATATGATACCAATGATTTTCAAACGACTATAGCTACATGATCCCAAAAAAGCAAGGTAGAATTTGTACAAGAAAACAATCAAAAAGGCAATTGAGAAAGAAAGGGTGATTTATATATGATTTCATTTTCCATCATCAGATTTGGGTGAGAGAGAAGTCAATAAGACATTAAGGAGTGGCAAAGATGATTTGATTAGGGCCCATACCATTTCCAATGATGAAGAAAATTAAAATTTGAACCTCTTTAGAAAAAAAAGTATATTAAGCCTCTTATTATTTTTTGTCATTTACTAGCTCAATCCAAAAATGGGTATGTTGTCACACTTATCAGCTTACATAAGCAAAATTAATTTTCTTTGTGTAATGAAGATATCATTATCCTATAGAATACAACCAAAAAAGCTTAAAAAGTAATGCTAATGACATTATTATTATCAATGTATATAATAAATTATAAATACAAAGCTAATTTGCAGACAAGATCTTAACCCATAATTTCTGGCTATGTTAATGAAATTTACTCAATATTCTGAAGAATCAAACAGTAGCAACAGCCGTCAAAATATATACCCATTGGCCATTAACCATTAGAAATTTTCAACAACAAGAGAAAAAGTATTCACAGAAAAATTATTACAGTAGGGTCATATTGATACTGATTATTTGAGAGAATGGGTTGTTTACATTATAGTGGGATCTGATGTAAAAATACATCTTTTTCAGGTACTTTAATTGTCTTTTTACCCACTTTGATTGGTGAAAAGAAATCATTCTATTCTTTCTTGTTCCTTGGTGGCCCAATCACCATTTTTCTTTCCATTTTTATTCAGCTTCGTCTTTATCGTTATCGGGTTCACATTTCCTTGTTTAGCTTTATGTTATTTTCTACTTGGCTCTCATTTGCATCTTTGAGAATGAAGAGCTGATTTTTTACTCTTTCGTCTTCGTCGCCATCCTTGCTTCGTCTAACGTTGGAACAATCTAATTATTGTCTCAATGAAAAATTATCCGTTCCATCTTGTCAATGGAATACTGTGTATGATGCTCTGTCACGTCTGTTGGCATTTCAGCTAAGAATTGCCCAAGCATACGAAAGTTTTTGCAGGTCAAGAGTTTTCCTTTTTTGTTTAGGAATCTAAAAAGCAATGTTGAAATTTGAGGCCTCCCATGTTTGAATAATTAGGCATCAGAATGCACAAGTTACCCACAATTATGGATACGTTCTGAATATAAAATAGATAAGGTAATTGCTGAATGCTGAGCTTCGATTGTTGACGAAGATTCCAAGATGGAGACGACAAACAATAATAAAAGCCACGGGTGCAAAATGTAAGGCAAAGATTCATGAACATCATCAAAACGTTTGGACTTAAGAGAAAGTTCATGACATTTTGTCGTTGCTGGTTTAAGCTTTAGAATACAAACGGTACATACTCTAACACAACACAATATTCCCGACATAAACATATAGCCTTCCTTTACCTGGTGCCAAAAAAAAAACATATAGCCTTCCTCTCAACCCACCAAGGAATCAACCTTTCCATTGAAGTGAGATGATTTCATCTGAGAGTGCCTTAGATACTCAAACACTTCAATATTTTGACTTGTAATCTCAAAATGTTGTTAAGATGATTCAATATCAAGCCAACACAAATTACACTATTGCTTTTTGAACTCAGTTCAAATGGCCGATTATGTTGAGCTCAAGACCTACAATTTTTCAGTTTCTATAAGTGCAATCCACTGAATCAATTTACTGCAACTTAATCAAATCAATAACATCAGTTTTTCACTCAAATTGAGCTTGAGCATCAAAAAAAGAAGCTCAACCATGTTTCAACTTTCAAGCCTCAAGTTTCATAGTAACTAGGAATTCCTAATATGTCCACTTGCCATAGGTACCAAAAGTTCCAATAACTACATTAGCCCAAAATTATGAGGACATTGGATATGCATCTCGAGTTTCAAGGTTTCATTCTGGTTTTTGGTTTATTCCACTCCTCGACTCCAAAGCTTGTAACAAAATTTATATGCAAACAACAGAAACCTTAAACGGCAAGAAGGATACCATCCAGGAACTGTTAAAATGCAAATAAAGAACAAACATCCCAAACCTCTCATGTTCCAAGCTATTTGTTCCAAATCCCACAAACACCAACAAATTCAAATATTCAACACCAAAAAACTCGATACATATGGTGCCAAAACAAAAAAAAAACTCGATACATAAAAGCAGAACCACTATGACAGAAACCTTCAAATACTGATTTCATAAGATGAAAGAAAAAACAGAGCTTCTAGCTAGTATGTACCTATGTTAGCTTAAAAAACAGGAGAAATGTGCATTTCATATAAATCTAGATATGACTTATGCAATCTAAGCAAAATGTCTTATAATTGTTAAATCTTGTTGCAGAAACTTGATCATGTTGTTCATGTTACAAAATTAAAGCAGAAGTGAAAGGCATTACTAATTCACATAGGAATAGATTAAGGACACTGGCAAATAATGAGAGAATCTACTTCGAATCCATCTTACTTTGAACAAAAAAAAAACAGTATGAGTTGCTCTGTTTCCCAAAAATTTGGCCAGCTTTAAAAGATAACATGAACGTAAACTATGTTCTGGCCAAAAAAAAACGTAAACTATGTAAGTAAACTATACTATCCGAACATTAGGTGACACCATATCTACCTTTTTTGCATCTATTGTATCATCACCTTGCCATTCTTCAACCCCATTTCCATTCACATTAGCTGGCAGCGTGGTTGGTTTCTTCTTTCTTTTCTTACTATCCAACAATGCCTTGGCAAAGGCATCCACTATCTTTTGTTGTGACTCGAGTATCATTTCGTTATGCTTCAGCTCCATCTCCATTCTCATCTTCTCAATCTCCTTCACTGTCTCCATCTTCATCTTCTCCATCCTCAAAAATCTTTCACCCAACAACTTAATTGAGGTAACAACCTCCTGAACCGGATCAACACTGCTCTTGACTTCAACGCCAGCATTCTTCCCTCCAAGCCCTGGTCTCGAAGAAGAAGCAAATCCATTCGAACCCCTATAATCAACACCTGGCTCAAAGCTACTATAAACTCTACTGCGTTTCTTTGGATGAAAACCTGGAGGTGCGGATTCCCAAGCACCTGAAACTCCTCCATATCCCATTGCTTCATCAATATCATACTCTTCCATATCATTATAATACTCATAACCTAGGTTTGGGCTATAATAACTCTTAGGCTTGAATTCTGGGTTCATGAAACTTCTATTACCTAAGGTTCTTACAGGATACTCTCCAATACTATCAACACCTTCACTAAAACCAGGATCAAAATCATCCATAGAACCATACACATCACCAATTCTACTATTATTCTTAAAGTTCATCCCTTTAGCCACGAAATCCCTATGACTGGGAGATTTCAGCCCATATCCACCACCAAATTTCCCATACCCACCTTGAAATTCATGATTAAAACCTAAATTAGACCCAGAATTCCCATCAATCTTTCCACGACTCTTCAATTTCGAACTATACCCATCAACTACACTGACCTTTTGTTCAAAACTATGATCTTGATCATCGGATCCAGCAACTGACGTAGATGCGAAATTCATGGAATCAAGCAGAGGAAACAAGTCCCAAGAAGAAGAGAACTTGCCTGGATTTTTAAGACTCCGTTGCTTCTCCGCACGGTACCGTTTCCTCAGCTTCTCGATCTTATGCCGGCATTGAAGAGACGACTTCGTTGTTCCCGGATCAGCGACTGAGGATACGGCAGCGGAGACAGCGTCCCAGTCAGATGCCTTAAGGTTCCCCCGTCTAAGAGCGAACCATCTCTCCTTGTAAGCCTCAATCAACGCCAAGGATTCCTCTTTGTTCCAGCACGGTGGAGGGACACGGCGGGTGGTGGTGACAGGGGAGGGTTGCGGAGGAGAAGAAGTTGGAGTTGACATGAGGAAAGCGAAAGCTACGGCGGCGGAGGTGACGGAAGATGTAAAATAAGAAAAAGAGAAAGAAGAAGAAGTGAGTAGGGAAAGAGAGGGAGCATTTGCCTTTTGAGGGTTACAAGAAAAAAAAGAGGGGTAAGTAAAGTGAAGAGGTGGAGAGAAGGCGAAGTGGGGGCGGTTGGTTGGTTACGTTGGGTTGCCCGATGAGTGGGGGCGGCTAACGTGCGCGAGGTGAAGGGGGGTGGAGTTTGCACGCGACAGCCGACAGCGAAACACGTAGATTTTTTTGAGTTTAACTAGAAAAAGTGTAGGAGAGTAAAAGTCCCCGCCCGGCACTAAACACGCGCATATGGAAGTTAACGTCAAGTAATCAAAGTGGGGCGATGGGAAGGGGCTGGGCGACGCGATGGGGCTAGGGCTGAGGCTGAGCCCACTCTCTCTTCCTTTTCTTTCTGGTGGTTGTTAGTGGTGGTGGTACGGTTGCCATTGCCAAGCTGAAAGTGAAAGGCTTGTGTTGGCTCTTTCTTTGTTGGACATGGGTTCCATTGGGTTTTCTCAAGACTCTGGTCTAGAATTTTTGGGCCTTTTCTGTAGATAATAGACCAATTTGAGAACGGGAATTTGTTGATTTTTGGGCTTAAGAGTGGTGATAAAAGAAATGTAGTATTGAACTTTGGGCCTTTACTTAATCATAATGGATCCAAGTTGAAGGTGATATTTAGGGCTTAATGTACTTTTTGGTCCTCCAACTTGGCGAAATGTGTCATATTAGTTCTCGAACTTTATTTTCGGCCAAATAAACCCTTGAATTTGGCAGTTTCGGTCAATCACACCTTTCTCCAAACTGGAGGAATTAGAATCATTAACATAACATGCAACAGGGAAATTGCACTCATGGCAATAAGAACCACTTAACTGGGTTGGATTGCTGTTATGACATGTCATGTGTAAACTCCACGTGAGAGTGACACCTACTAAACTAAGTTTTGGTCATTGACGTGGCATGCCACATGGAAATTTAACCGGACTGTGGGAATCACATGACATGTCAACTTATCGACCCTAACATCTCTATTAGCCTCTTGTTAAAAAAGGTTAAAAAAGGGTAATTTGACCAAAACTGCCAAATTGGAGGGCTAATATGACACATTTTGTTAAATTGGAGGGCCAAAAAGTAAGCATGGTGAAGAAAGAAAAGAAGAAGTGGGGTGCGAAAGTGAGAGAACTTTGGCACATGAATGAAAGTAACAGAAGGAAGGGGATTGGAGGAAAGACAGAAACATGTTTCATGCTCATTTGGATGATTGTTGCTTTCCTGATTATTTTCCATTCTTATCATTTTATATATATATATATATAAATGACTAATGATTTCATTCACCCACTGCTGCAAAAAAGTTAGTAAAGTTTGTCCCGAAATCAAAAGGAGAAAAGTTGATGAGACAACTTCATGGTGATTAACCTTATCTTTTGTTCTGCCACTAATTTCAACAGTACTTTAACCTTATTCAACTTCTATCATTTTCATTGCACAGATAAAAAGACCAAAACTGTATGTAGCATAAGTACAAATACGTATCGAGAATCCGAATATATATCATTTGTTTAAGTAATGGTTTTGCTTCGTGGCTTCCATATGTACATATACGGTTGCTTAGAACCCCAGGGGGTTTGATTGATTGGAAGCCAGTTGGAAAGGGCCGATGGGAAAAAGAGAAGAAAAAGAAAGAATCTTAAAGTGAGTGCATTTATCTTCCTTACTTTGCAGTTTGCATGGTCGACAATGTCTTCGTCAACTGTCAATTTCTATATTCTTTTGCAGAAATATCAACAAAAGCTGATCTTTCCCATTATCATTATAGCGTTAATTTCCCTACTCTTGTTCTAGAGTATTATTCCAAAACATCTCTCTGTTTTTACTGAACGATGGATCAAAGATTACTGAAAGCAGCAAGATCAGGCGAAATAAACGTAATAAAGCAACTTGCTGATGCCGAAGGCAACATCCTTGGAGGAACAACGCCTCAGGGTAACACTGCTCTTCACATGGCTGCAAGATTCGGACACGAGAATCTGGTGCAAGAGATAATCAAGCGACAACCCAACCTTGTCCTAAAGAGCAACCTCAAAGGTGAAACCCCAGTTCATGTTGCAGCCAGAGCTGGACATTGGAAAATCGCTCTGTTATTCAGAGATGCTGTAAGAGGCTCAACCGATGTTCAAGTTGCAAGAATCAGAGACAATTATGGTAACACTCCCTTACACTGTGCTGTGAGAAATGATCATTATTTAGTAGTTTGGAGACTGGCTGATAAAGACCGAGAAGCGTTAGAGGTGGTCAATAATGCAGGGGAATCCCCACTTTCTATTGCTATTGATCTCAAGTTAGCAGTCACTGCAGAAGCAATCATAGGCTTAAATCGATCCACTCTTGATTATAGAGGACCCAATGGCCAAACCCCTTTGCATTGTGCTGTTATAAGGCGTGATTTACGTAAGGCTTTTCTAAGGCTCTCTTAAATTTCATTCTAGGCTTTTTTCGTGAAAGAGGTTAACTAGACAATTTTTGCTTATTAGCCTTTTTGCCCCCTGAATTATGAGACTAAGTACAATTTGCCCCATAAACTAAAATCGAGACAATTTATCCCCTGAACTTTGCAAATTTAGGACAATTTGTCCCATCCGTCAGTAGTAAAATGTCTTGAATTTAGAAGTTCAGGAGACAAAATGTCCTGATTTGAAGTCCATGTCCATGGGGTAAAATGTCATTGACGCAATAGATCAGGGGGCAAAAAGGCTAATAAGCCCTACAATTTTATTCGTGTTTAATTTGTATATGCTATGGAATTATACAGATATCATGCGCAAAATGCAGATCAGAAAACCAAAACTCGTCCAAATGAAAGATGAAAAACAGAGGACTCCCCTTCACTATGCTGCAGCTTTGGGTGAATCTGAAATAGTCAAGTTGTTGCTAGAATGGGATACTTCGGCTGCATATCATGGAGATGACAATCAACAAATTCCTCTCCATTTGGCTGCAGAGAATGGGCAAGTAAGCTTGTTGAAGATACTGCTCGATCCATGCCCAGACACGATTGAGTTATTGGACAATGAGCAACAAAACATCCTCCACTGTGCAGCCAAATTTGGAAACATTGATGCTGTCTCGTTCATATTGAAGTTGACTGAAATGGAGGACTTAATTAATGCACCTGATATAAATGGGAATACCCCATTGCATCTTGCAGCAAGGAATTTCCACAGCAGCATTGTTTACATTCTTACAAGAAATGCAAAGGTTGATATTAGGGCAGTCAACAAATTCAATGAGACTGCTTTAGCTATTGTTCAATCATCTGATGATCATGGAATGGAACTACAAAAGGTATAAATTAACACTATTACTATTAACATTTTATTAGGCTTATTAGACATTTCGGCCCTAAACTTGTAAGAAAGTGACAAATTAGCCATTGAACTTTCATTTTGGTCAATTACAACGCTTGCACTTGTAAAAAAGGGACATGTTTGCTTTTTTTATGGAAATTGGTATGAAAAATACCAATTTCTGTTGAAAATGGTTAATTTGTCCCTAAATTGGACGAAAATTCAAGGTAGCCTACCAATTCCCGTCCAAAAAGGGCTAATTTGTTCCCTTTTTACAAGTTCACGAGTGATTGTCCAAAATAGAATTTCAAGAGCTGATTTGTTCTTTTTTTACAAGGTCAAAATGTCAAGTAAGCCCATTTTATTAACACTAGCTTCTAATTATATAGTCCTTGCATTGCAGCATTTGGCGTTGAAAGCACTAAAGAGCGCTTTTGCAAAGAGAGCTATTAATCCCAAAGATGTCGTCGATAATGCACAATTCAGTTACGTTGAACTAGAAAAAGTTGTGGAAAGAGGAAGCAAGAAGAGCCAAGAGATGGCTCGGACGATTTCAGTAATGGCGACACTAATAGCCACCTTCACATTTACAGCAGCCTTTACCATTCCCGGAGGCTTTAAAAACGAAGACCCAGATGAAGGTATGGCGACATTGATAAACAAACCAGCATTCCAAGCATTTGTCATAACCGACACCATTGCCATGACTTCCTCCATGACTGCGGCAGTAATAGTTTTCTGGTCATCTTCTCGTCGCAACAGCGAGTCGTTCATGGACACACTTCCATTTGCCATTGGCTTGACGTGGATTGCGCTGGTGGCAATGGCGTTAGCATTTGTGACTGGCTTGTTCGTTGTTTTGTCCAACACTCTCTGGCTTGGCATCGTGGTTTGTGTCATTGGTTGTGCTGCCCCTGCCATTCTTTACATATTTGCTCCTCTGTTTCTTCTTGTCTTTGATAGGTTATCGGCGACTCGAGCTCGCCGGCGTAATATTGTTGAAGACAACCCGTTTTTGTTTGTTTTCCGATTGGCAAAGATGATTTCTTAAAATCAGAGTCTCTTGAAATTGGACTTTGGAGGAAATGTTTGTAGAAGTTTTCCGTTGCTGTCGAACAACGTTGCTAGCAGCTAAATGCTTTGAGATTTTACGTTCTTGATTAATGATTGGTCTGTAATCAAAGTTTGTAAGTTAAATCGACCCATTTGGAATTCTCTATCTGTTCCCAATATAAATTAAAACTCTATGGATTAGTGTCTTAACAAAATACGAAACATCCAACATTATTTACATAATACATATTAAAACTTACTATTACTTGCATAAATTGTTCTCTAACCATCACATACCAAAGCTGTTAAGATCACCAAGTACTCCACTTAGGAGAAACTCCTTGCGCCTTTCCATTGGACACCCAAGTACCAAGTTCAACAGATTCACATTCATTGTAAGCTTAGAATAGATCACATGGATCAATGGGGGCTCAAATCCTAAATCCACAAGAAGTTGAAATGTTTGAGTGGCATCTATCGGAGCTTTCTTGCCAAGGAGCTCACCAGAAGTCCTAATTGCATCAGCCATTTTCTCTATTGCTTCCTTGATTCCCTCAGCGGCATCTTTCTCTTTATCAACAGATATTTTTGCTTTCTTGTTACCTCTAGCAGCACCATCTGAAGGAGAAACATGGTTAGAATCAGAGGGTGACATCATGTCGAGATCATCATCTTCAAAACTTGTTGCATTTTGAACTGAACACCGAGACGTGGTAGGCTTCGTTATTTCATCTCTAATTCGTTCTCTTTCCGGGCTCATGCTATATGTTATTTTCCTTTTACGTGATTGCATTCGGATGAAGTACCATCGAGCAACAAGAGAAACAACACGAGCTACCATTTCTTGAACCATATTCCACCAACCTATAACTTCACTATCCATCTATATTCGATGAATAATATTAGAACAAAACAATACTTAAGCATTGATCAATCATTGAAAACATTACTTTAATAAATACATTATATTGAGCCACACAACATGCATTGAAAACAATAAATTAATCACTCTATTAGACAAGAAAGGATAGTTTATTTCTTACCTGAATACAATTGGAGTTTAAGTTTGTAGAACAAGTTTTGAGTTGTCAGTCCGGAACTTAACTTCAACTTCATCACCAAAATGGACCACCAATGGAGAGACAATAGAAGGAGAAGGAGAAAGAGAAAAAAATAAAATGTCAGCATTTAAAAGAGCAAAAGGGAGCAAAAGAGTCAATAAAGTTTAATCTTGATAATGCAAAACTTATTTGTTAACATTCTAAATGACCATAATCTTACAATTGTACCAAACTGTAAGGTCTCATGTGGCTACGGTAGAATAATGGAGATTTTAAAATTAAATCCAACTTTCTAGTAGAAGTTTGCAAGTTCATCTTAGTAACTGAATCCTAATCATTTCCCTTTCTACATTTTTTTTTTCAATGGAAAACCACGAGGTGGTCATGAAAGCAATAGGCCCTAAATTTAGCTTGTTCCTTTTTCCTTACGAACTCATGTCTCAAATCTGGCAAAATATGCAATGAATAAAACGTAATGTATGTCTTGCAAAGACTCTCAAAATTCGTAAATTTCATTTCATACTTTATTTTATTCCTGCTGCAATAAGGCTCGAACCTAAAACATGTCATTTTGTGCTCTCTTTTCATTTAAGTGTATGCTTCGCTAACTACTACAGAAAACTGAAACTTAAGGTAATTATTAATGCAAAACCCAAATAATTAGGCATTTATTGGATAACAAAAACATTTAAGATTCCAGTTCTGTCACATTGTTGAATTAGAAAATGGTAGAAGAAAGTGATAAAAAGAAATATAGTCAAGAACAATGATTTTCTCACATAACGAAAGAATAATAACAACCTAGGCCTTGCGGCACATGATAATACAAGGAGTAAAAATACACGAAGAACAGGACACAAGTATGTTTCTGGAAATCAGATTTCATTTTAAGAACTTAAAAGATTAGAGAAGGGACTTCAAAACAAAAGGAAAGCTTGAAGAGCTCATTAGATCTTAAATTTCAAGAAAATGAGTGTTTACCTGAAGCAAAAATGGTCAATCTCAACAAATCCCCAAATCTGGGTTTCTGCAAGTCCTGTTATGAAAATATAGGGAGAACGCGCTGAGGAAGAAGATGGCGTTGGTGGGTTTTTAATGGATGAAGATAATTTCAGATTATACAAAAATATATATATATATATATATATATATATAATGGAATAATACCGGGACAAGAATTTGAAATGAAAAATGCAAAAAGTTGAATCCGTTTGGGATCGGGGTTTTGAACCCGACGTGAATCGAACACGCAACCTTCTGATCTGGAGTCAGACGCGCTACCATTGCGCCACGGATCCCGGTGATGGAAGTGCTAATCTAAATTTATTTAACTTAAGACTGTAAGAATGTGGAACATAATAAGACTCCTTTCTAGTTTCTAGTTCTACGGCTGTGAATTTGACATGCAACACAAGTATTAATCATCGCGCTGTTCAAGTTTCAAACTTGGCTTTTCAAGTTTATACATATTTTTTTTGTTTTGTTGTTTCTCAAGTTTGGAACCCCAACATTGTATATCCTTTGTTAAATGCTAAAACACTAGTATAAACTTTGATGTTAATATACGGTAACCAAACTTATGATATAAAACAAGGAACACAGTTCACAAATGTTGTACAAAATGAAAACCCAAATTCAATCTCACAAACATAGACTAAGGTTCAGTCTCGAAGGGGGGATAAAGTTCACTAACTACTTAACCATTACAAAGGGGACTTATTTACTATAGTACAAAAGATGTCTCCTTTGCAGACACAACAAAAATGTAGAACAGATTAATTAAATAGCTATTCTTAACAGAATTTAGGCTGAGTAGATCACTGTCTTAGGTCATAGAGCTACTAATTAACTCTTCTACCCAGGAGAAGTTCATTAGCAGACTTCAACCTTCTCTTCCTCAACCTATCGGATATGGCAAATGCTAGCTCCAATGACTGCGATGCATTCAACCGAGGGTCACAATGTGTGTGATATCGAGAGTTCAAGTCATCAAAGGTTACAGTGTTTGACCCTCCGACACACTCTGTTACATTTTGCCCTGTCATCTCCAGATGAACTCCTCCAGGATAGCTTCCTTCTTGTTCATGAACATCGAAGAATGCTCTCAACTCAGCCTTCATGTAAAACAGAGAAATCTCATTTAGGCTTCATCATAAGTGCACAACTAATATGGAGTCAAGAAGTATGCTAAAATGTATAATGTTCTTACCCTGATTGCATCAAATGGACGAGTTTTGAGACCACATGGCGCCTTAATTGTGTTCCCATGCATGGGATCGCTTACCCAGGTGACAATAAGCCCAGCCTGGCGCACGGCCCTAATAAGATGTGGAAGCTTTATCCGCATGTTATCAGCTCCCATGCGGGTGATTATTGTCAGTCTTCCAGGTTTGTTGTGAGGATTAAGAATCTCACACAATTTCACAAGTTCCTTTGGGTCCATCTTATCACTCACCTGCATAACGCATGCAGATATCAGCAACCAAAAATAGTTTAGATTATAACAACTAAAACTATGTGAAGCCTTTTCTCCCTCCTGACTGATTAAAAGAAAAAGGGAAACTCAGCTTACCAACAGTTAAAATTGACATGCACTTGAGCTTCACCTATGTCAAGTCAATTATCCCTACTCAACAACTTTACAATTCAATATAATGAAAATCATTGACTGAATTGTTTGCTAGATTTTTGGTTTGATATTTTGACACCAAAGACTTCCCAACCAACAAAGGTTTGAAATAAAATTGTGGATTCTCCACTTGAATAAAAATTGTGGCTCTTCAATGACATAAAATTCGATGCAATACAGCAAGGAGATAAAAATGGATACGACAATTAAACCCACTAGCACAATACCAGCATCCATTACCTTCTTACGTGTGGCCACAGCTATATATAAAATAATCAGACAAAGAGAAAACGATAAAAGATATATTGCTCAGACAGAGCCAAACGCCCAAAAAGTGATAATTATCCAAAAAATAGCTCTGAAAAACTGGCCAGGACAATGTACCTTTATGCCGAGAGGATTGGATATACCCCTGAGAAATTCAACATGTGCTCCATCTAGCTGACGAGTCCTCTCACCTACCCAAAGCAAGTGAGCAGAACAATCATAGTAGAGGCCAGTGGTTGAATCCTCTCTAGTCAAAGCTTGCTCATATGGCAAATGAAGGCATTCATGAGATGTCCAAAAATCAACTGTATTCATTAGAGGGTCATCAATGGTTAATCCAGCTGCAGCCATGAATCCCAGAGCTTCATCAACTCTCTGTGCAAGTTCCATGTACCTAATTATAAGCCAAAAGTCAGATTATAAGGCAAACAACAGCATGGAAATGGAAATTATTGACCCAATTGCAAAAATTGGTTAATTTACCTGTCACCTTGTTCACTATGTTGAACAAAATCCAGATTCCATTGAGAGACTCTTTGCATAGCAGCATAGCCACCAGTAGCAAATGCTCTAAGGAGATTTAATGTACCAACAGATTGAAGATAAGCTCTAATCAACCTTTGAGGGTCAGGAATTCTGGATTTCTCATCAAAAGCATCACCATTTATGTTATCTCCTCTATAACTCGGTAACTTAACTCCATCCTTTTCCTCAAATGGATCTGACCTTGGCTTTGCAAATTGCCCTGCCATCCTCCCAACCTGTCAAAGAATTAAAATGTAAAAATGAAAGGTCAATTTTTGAACTACTTTCCTTAAATGGCTCAAAGATAGGATTTTGTTGGAAAAAACAGACCGTAATAACAGGCATTTGAGCACCGAAAGTGAGGACAACTCCCATCTGCAGAAGGACTCTGAAAGTGTCTCGGATGTTGGTCCCGTTGAATTCTTTGAAACTCTCTGCACAGTCACCACCCTGCAAAAGAAACGCTTTCCCGACGGCAGCGTTTGCAAGCTTCTCCTCCAGTTTTCTTGCCTCACCGGCGAACACAATTGGCGGGAACGACCCAATTGTTTGAAGCACCGACTCGAGATCGTCAGCATCCGGGTATTCAGGAAGTTGGTGGGCTCGTTTAGACTTCCAGGAATCGAGAGACCACTGGGTTTGATCGGTTGGAGGAGAAGAGGAGGAAGCGGAGACAGAGCAGACAAAGGTGAAATTGGGTTTTCTGGTAACGTTGAGGGTTGGGATTGGAGAGGAAAGAGGGAAACGGGAGGCGGTGCCGGTGAGGGAGGGTTTTGGGGCGGCAAGAGTAGCGGAGCCCGAGAGTGCAGCCGCCATGGTTTTCAGTGCTGGTGGAGGGATGGAGAAGGAAAGGATGTGAAAACTGAAAAGTGTGATAACGAGAGAGCTGACAGGGAATAAAAAGGGAAGATACTTTTAACGGATTTTCATACTACAATACGACAGCGTTTCCTGTTGTCAACAACTCGACAATTTTATTTCTTAATTTCCACTTGCTTATTTGGTAAAGAAGGATAGATTTCATTTAATTTGAAGGGTTAATTAAATGAAATTAAATTAAATAATAATATAAAGGAAGGGGAAATGGAAAGAAATCCATATATTTTTGGTGATTAGTTTTACTCAAGATACTACAAAACAAAGTACAAAGGCTTTATCTTTTTTTGAAGGACTTGGAAGAAGAAAATTCCTAATTAAAATGTTTCATATTTTGTAGAGAGAGAGCTTAATGACAAATTAATGTATTCTTATAATGAAAAAAATTACAAAATTGCAGAAAAAATAAGAGAAAACTCAAACAGACATCTTACAGGCCTACAACAATTATGAAATGGGACCAATTAGTTATGAATTATTAATGTGATCCAAAGAAAATAAATGATGGATCACAACAAGGTTGGATACTTGGCATCGAGGAAATCTTTTAGAGTCTGGGCAGCTTTACGACCACCCATTAGTTCGGCTAGCTTCTCCACAGGAAGAAGTGTAAGTTCAGCCAAGCTCTTACACCCATCCATTATAGCCCTGTAGTTAGAATCTGTAACTCCTGGAAGTCGTCTCAAAAACTCGACTGCCGATGTATTGTAGTTTTCAGCTCTGTAATGGAGGGATACAGTCAGTAGAATTCTTATAGTATATAAGGCATAAGAAAGCCAGAAAGATGAGGACACAACTTACCTAACATCGTTTTCTATGATACCTTCTTCAGAGGGTACACCAACTCTCATTGCCTTTGACTCATCAGGTTCATCCTGATTTGCCTTAAGTGAAGCAAATATTTCAGCAGTTGCATGTAAACTGCGAGACCAGATGATTCGTAACCTGGGAAAATGTAGAACAAGTAATGACAGCTTGGATATGATGTTATTTGGTGTTACATCATCACCAATGTCACTTGCAGACTGCATATAGATGAATCGTATTAATATCAGAGACTAATTCACAGGCTTTCTTATTAATAGATTCAACCATTGCAAGATTTAATTCAGGTTACCTGAAATGAAAAGCTTTTGTCTTGTGAAAACTCGATTAAAAGAACAGGTATTCGATAATAACGAACCATAGTCTCAACTTGGTGGTAAAGACGCCCTGATGTAAAACTCATAAAAAGATCTTGAATGCTCTTCCTCTCAACACAAATAAGTGGTGAGAGAACATAATCACCAACCTCTAAGGTAACTGGAATAATGCGCATGCCCTTCTGGTGGAGAACATTTGGAAGAGTACTCATAAACTCCCTCATGTCCACTATTACCTGCACAAAAGGTAAATCCAAGGTGAAACAAATTTTCAGCAAGCAAACAAGGAAAAGTACTTAGGAGGGACAATAATACCTGCATGACTTTCTCGGCTTCCTTTCTTCCACCTGCCTTTCTAGTGATTGAGTTCTGGGAACTTGAACCTTGTAGCTCATAGGAAGAATTTGAACCAAGGCAGAATCCATCCTGAATATAACATAGTATGCATACAGAAGGCAGAGACATGAGTAACTAAAACAACAAAATTCCTTCACACGATATACTAAATACATCACTAAAGTATCCATTAATTTTAGGATATAGCATCATGGAGTTTATTAATCATTAATCCTGTAATCGATGAATGTCAGGATCTCTGTAGGTGACAGATAACCACACAAAGTACCTGATCAACTGGAATCATCATCAATGATTTCTGTCTGATCAACGATTCAAATGCTCCATTTTCTCTACGAATACTTGCTTCAAATTTTTGGACTTCAGTAGAAGCTTCATAGAAAAGAAAATAGACCTTCAACTTTTTTCCAGGATTCTCTGCTTTGTAGACTTCAAGTTCCCTAACAAAAGTCACATCTGGATGGTAAACAATAACCACAGAGGGCTGTAAAACATCTAGAATAGGCTGGTCTCTCTCCAAAGCATGAAAGTAAACTGGTGGTAATTGCTTAGAGTCATCTGTTTTTGTATCATCAATCCTGTCATTTTGCTTCCTAGAAATAACATTTTCAATAGTAGTGTAGACTTCATTTCTTTGGCCTTCATGGTCTGAATTAGAAATTTCAGGTCGATCATCTGTTGGTGGTGCCTCAATATCATTAGAGGCATCTTTATTCCTAGTACGCCTTGTATTTGCAGCTCCTTTTTTACTCCTTCCTCTTGCCCTTCCCCTTCCTTTCCCATGTCCACTGCTTTCAACTTGAGGTTCAGGATCACCTCCAGCATCATTTTCCTTTTTAACCTGGTTTCTTCTTATCTCTGATGCCGCTGCTAACAATGCTTCATTTTCCAGCTTGCATGCACTACTAGCTTCCACATTCTGGGCAGGGGTTACAGGAACAATACCATCAAGAATCCCATAACCTTTAGGAGTTTTAGGTTTTTTCTTCTTCTGAGGTGTTTGCACCCCACGGAGTTCTACTTTACTTAATAGGTACTTCTGCCATTCATCCCTCATGACCTTCAAGTGAAAATATGCAGTGTCAACTTTAACAATGCAAACATGAAAAACTTACTAGCCAAAACAGCAGCAAAATAACACAAATAAATTTTCACTGGAGAAGTAGAACCTTTTGTGGGCTGTTAGTGATGCAATCTTCAAGTTGCATGCATGAACGCTCATCTTTGCATGCCACCAAAACAATGCCATTATTGTTCTCTTCGACATCAAGCAAAACCTCTCCATTTGATGCTCGTTTTTGTCTTTCCGCTTCTATCTCCTCAAGAATCTCCTGCAATAAAATATAGACGTTATAGAATAGAAAAAAAAGAAGTGAACAACAGAGCCACATCATAATTGTATTAACTGCAAGCACATATATGTCGCAAATTGAAGCAACTGAAGAGCATATAAGACCATCCATAAGTCAAAACAGGAAACAGACAATGGAACTCACTCACTCACACGTAACACCTTCCACTTTGGAGACTCTTCCAAAACTTCTTCAAGAACAACTCCATTACCGGTACTTGTTGATGAAGTACCAGCACTTGCTACATGCACAAGTAAATGAAAAAGGTTTAACCCTCAAAAACCTTATAAATAAACTTTTGTTTTGCGCATGTCATGGTGTAAAAATTCTGAATAAAAACCAAATTATGCAATGTTGTAGACAGCAAAATGAATATGCTCACCTCCTTCCTTATTGCTTTCATCCTCCTTCAGTTTTCTCTTTTTTCCAGTCATGTTCTTATTAGGCTTATTAATTTTGATATCATCTGACCTTGAAAATCTATAAACTCGCTTCTTTGCATAGTCAAATATTTTATAACTGGACTCAGCAAATATCCACACAGACCGAAAACTCTCTGACACTCTAAGTGTATCCAAATACTTCAAATAACTCACCGCATCATACCTAAGAGGCAATAAGTATGTCAAAAACCAATCCCCAAAATTCAAACAAAGCTCCAAGTAAAATGCATTATTAAACCATAATTCACATAAGATTGGATATAGAAGGAAAAGGGTTGCTTTCTTTAGTACCTAACAAGATAATCCAGCAACTTCCTCAAAGTCTTCAAATCCGAAACGAGCTGCTTCGTTTTCTTGCCCAAAGTATGCCAAATGGGGTCCAATTGTCTCCTCACAATCTCATCAAATGACTTAAACAACCCATTCTCCACAGTCAGATCTTCAACATCAACCTTATTAGTCTTCCGCATTTCCTTCAAACAAGCATCCATGACTTCCACAATGGCCTTTTGAATCCCTTCCATGTATTTACTCATCGGCACCCTTATATCCACCACTTCCGGCGGGTCCCTCTCCAATTCATCCGACACATTCACTTGAAACCTCGGCCAAAGATGAAGCTTTTTAATAAACAAGCTCTTCATTATCCTCTCCGTTTTCGCAAACCCAGAAACCATAGCTTGAGGCTTGTCTGAAAACGCATAAACAGAGGCATTCTTATTGAAAGTTTTGATGATTCTTACAATGAAAGATTCGGTTGAGCTTTCAGAGAGCGAATGGGTGTTGAGGAAAATCACACCGGAGATTAACGAAGTTTGGGCCTTTTGGGTCAAGAGGTCGACAATTAGGATACGAGGCGAGAGAATGAGGATTCGATTAGAGGAGTAGAGTGTGAGGCGGTTAGAAGCAGGGAGCTCGGCGGTGATTTCGGAGAGAGGGAGGTCAGGGGAGAGGGAAAGGAGGAGGGATTTGAGGGAAGCGGAGAGCTGCGGGGAGTGGAGGAGGAGCAGAGAGCCGTTGGATTGGGAGTGGAAAGAGAGGAAACAAGAAAGGAGTTTTGTGAGGGAAAGGCCGGAGGAAAGGATTACAAGGCCGCCGTTTGGGTCTTCGAGGAGGTCGGAGACTATTTGTTCGTGGAATTTTAGGACCATTCTCAGAGCTAGGGTTTGGCGGGAAGAAGGGGGGCGCGGACGACCGAAGACAGAGACAGTATCAGAGGAACAAGAGACCGAGGAGGTTGTAAACTTTGAAAAAGAACTGTTCCAAGTCAAAGCTTAATATATGATCAAACGCTGTCGTTTATGTCCAATTTGGGCACTCAAGGTCAAAGCTAACTTCTTTTTGAAACCAACGGTAACATTACATAGCAATAGCATAGAAATAGAATTCAGTTTGTATAAAAGAAAATCCAGCTTTTATTATTTCTTATTTCTTGATGCACAATTAATCGATTACACTTTTACTATAGAGGGAGTTCAGTATGAAAGGAAAAGGAGGGAAAATTAGTATACGTATAGTATACAAACAACAAAACATTTATAAGTTTCATTCTGATTTCGCTTTTGCATTAAGATCTCCAAGACTCTTCTTCATTCTTCGCATGACCAATGGAACAGGCTTTTGCAAGACAGACACATTAATGTTGTTCCAAACATCTGATCTGGTTGGGAGTTGCGCGATTTTCTCTGCTATCTCCATGTCTTCCGGAAGAACAGAACCGAATACGGTGTAGGAAGTTCTCCATTCTTCATGGTTTGCTAGGCTTATAAAGAACTCTGGACCAGAGCCAATCCAGGCAACTGATCCCCTTCTTATGGTAGGGCAAGCTTCTGTTGGCATCTTTTTGAAAGGGGTTCCTTGGGCTTCAAGAACTCCTTGAATCAATGCGAATGGTGGACCAAAAGGAGCCTGAATATTTGAGAGAGAGATTCAGAATTAGAAACATAATTGATTTCAGTAAGGATAAACACATGCATGAACAATCTCGACTTTTTTTGATACCGACAGAGGGACAAGAAAGTACAGGTTTCAGATTAATTTCCAGCTTATGAAACAGAAATCTAATGAAAAACTAAAGCAATAGCATGGGAGTGGTGGATTTTGAGATGTGTACCATCATTTGAGCTGCTATAAAAAATGGTAACAAGAAGAGTTATGGGAGGATGGTGAAATTGAAGACTATTAGGATCCCTCTAGCCCATCAGCCTCACACCTCCCCCTTCCCTAAGTTGGGATTTAAAGCATAGCTCTCTGAGCTAGCCAATCCATCTTTAAGCTCTAGAGTCTAGACCAGAATGTTGCCGACTCCAAGTTAGACAAAGTACAAGTTTTATAACAGAGCTCAGGGGCCAAGAGAAAGAGGAAAATGAAAAATAAATAAGAACACTTCATTCTTATAATAACAGAATCCCCAAAAGAAACATGTAGATGCTCTTAAATTTCCTTACATCTTTTATGTGGTTTCCTTCGGAATCCCAAGATTCTCCCCGGCTTTCTGCACGGTATATTTGGCAACCAGCACAATGGCGCAATGTTAATAACTCAAGAATGTAGGTCACAGAATGTGGGGCACAATCGGGCAAAAGCTGCATCAAACAGAATAATTGGCAACTGCAATAGTTAATTTTATTTCTTATCGCTTACACAGACGTGAGAACATTGTTTGCACAAGGTTTAATTAAGTTGGCGGCTTCAAAAAAGAATCATTTTCGTTGTGCACTCAACATTTTAACCAGAAAAATTAAAGAAACAGGGCGAAAGCAAATTCTAAGTGGCAGATAAAGCAAAACCAGCAACTCTAACAAGCAGCAAAAGAAGAAAGTAACTATGAAAAGTGAAGCAATATCAAACATAATATCTTTAGAATGAGCTATAGCCTTTTTAGAACTTAAAGTACTTACTTTTATATGAATAGTACCATATTCAGTCTCCATCCCAACAATGCCCTGAACAGAGAGGACAAGAATGAACATCAATGGAGGAAAAGTGTTCATCACATTATTGATAGATGAAATTTCAAAAGTACAAATATCAAACAAGGAGTTAGGTTTATCAAGAATAATCATCAGAAAAAAAGTAGTAAAGAATTATCAGATTGTGCTTCAGAATCATGAAAAGTATCAAAGCATAGGTGGAATACCTCTCCTTTCCCAAAGGTGAGCCCAGAAGTCCAACTAACAGCTTCCCCTGCCTCTTGACGATCAGGGGACAAAGGATCCTTCTGTTTCTTCAACCAACACTGGTAGAACAAACTGACAAATATAAGACTACAGACACATTACTTAAAACTAACAGAAGATTGGCGTTAACTCATGCACCAAAAGTAGAAAGAAAATTAAGCCATCTTTTGCACCACAGAATCAAGCCATAATAGAATTTGACTAAGTACGCAAATAAAACCTTCCAGTATTTATTTAGAGATGCACTTGGTAATGTGAGATTCAACTTTCAATAGCAGCAACAGCAGTATCATTCCAAGTCTCTATCTTAAGCAAATTGAAACGTTTGTCGAACTAAATGAGAAAAACATGACATAACAGAATTTAGCAATGTCAATTCCAAATCATGCTTATAAATTCACCAGGTCAAATCAAGCAACCATGAGAGAAAACATAAAGTAAAACAGTTGACTGTGACTAAACCTAAAATGCCACGCTGAATCAAGCAAATTTATAAAAGGAAAAGAAAAAAACTCACCTCCCCAAATCTCGACCCACAAGCCTCCCTGTTCCCACAGAAAACCCAGGTATCACACAAGCAAGGCCCATCATTGCCATTACACATGGTCTTACAAGCTTGGCAACATTCTACGGATGAATTAAACTTAAACTCAGACCCCCACTTCACAGCTGGACCCCATAGCTCCAAATTATCAATGCCTCTGCAACACTCACCCTTCTTTTCCCCCAAATCACCACTCCCCGCCACTTCCAAAGATTCAAAGCTAGAACTTTGAGAATTTACGCCGGGGTTCAAGAGTGTAGAAACAACAGCATAGACAAAAACACAGGAGAACAGAGTCACCAAGATGAGCACGAGAGAGGCGAAACGGGAGGGTTCTTGGTCGTTTGGCTTACGACCCATTTTAGATTAAGGATTGAAGAGAAAACCCCAGAAAGAAATTTGGAAACTTTGGATCGTTAAATGATATAAAGCTTTGGATTTGGGAGCGGGCGTTGCCGTTGACTGTGAAAACAGGGGAGAATCTGAGGACTGAGGAGAGTTCATTGGTGGAGTTATTATTATTGTTAAGGAAATAAAGAAAGGGAAAGTTGGTGAGTCAACTTTCTTTTTTCTTTTTTTCTTTTGTTTTTTTTTTTTTTTGGTTTAAGGCTACTATACTACTTAATTTATTTATCTGGGTTGGCAAATTCTTTTTTGGCTCGTCTAGTTTGTTGGGAGATCAGTTCGGACGAGGAGAGGATAGAGAATAGAGATCATAAATAATGACAGTAGTGAGAAACGACAGCGTTTAGGGTCTCTAGGATTTTCTTTTTTTGGCCAAAAGGGTCTCTAGGATTAGGAACCTTGAAATTTTCTTGCACTTTTGTAGAACGGCTAAAACAAGCCTTGCCAAACTTTCTTTTTTAATTTACTTTTAGTTGATTACATTGAGTCTCCATTAATTCGGAGTCGAGTTGTGTTGGACTTCATGTCAAGGAAACTCTCCCAACATCTATTTTTATCATTCATCAACCTCTGATTAGAGACTTATTTAATGGGCATTGAGCTTTTTATACTCAATTTAACAAGTGTAGGAACCTTTCAAACTTTCTTTCTTTTCAACTAATTTCAATAATAATAATAATAATAATAATAATACAGTCTAAACAAATCCGACTTTTTTTGACATAAAAGTTTAGGAGCATAGTAGACATTGCGACGGGGTGGTTATTTCATCTCTAAGTGCAGGGCAAACCGCTAACTCAGTTTGGGATTTGTGGAACCATTGGATCTTCACCAACAGACTTTTTGGAATTTACATATCTCCTACCAGATGAGAGACTGCAGTCAACGTGATTCGAACCTAGGGGTGTATGAAAAGTGCGAACCATAACCATTTGTGTCAAGATTGGCCCGACTAACAACACTCTAATTTTGTAAGCTAAGACCTAAGAACTCAAATCATTAATTGGGGTGATCAAAATGATAAATGTTTAGACTTATGAATGTAATGAAAGATATCCGAATTCGATTCTTTATAAACTTCTATTAGTATTAGTTGGGGATTTGTAAATTTGAAAAATCCACATAAAAATCCCTCATCCTCAATCCTCATGTCTCGAAAAGGTTAGCAAAGAAATAATCAAAATCGTTGTGTTTAATTATGCGTGAAAATGTAAAGAAATATATTATTTCAAGGATACAATATTGTAATCTCTCGTTACAATCAAATATCTCTCTATGTATACCCAAACATTCAAGAATTCTAAAAGACAACTTACACTACCTTAATGAAGGTAACAAACTAGCACTCGAGTTGTTAGCTCAACTGGTACGTAGATGTATCATGCCTGGACCGTGAGGTTCTAGGTTTAAGTCTCACAGAATGTCAGTTTAGTTTATTTGTTAGTTTATTATTTCTTAATTTGGGTTGATTTATCATTGAATGTTTGGACATATATAGAGATTAATTTATTATGATTGTAATAAGACTTCACGTGTACCCTTCTAAAAAAAATGAAAGTAACAAAGTCTACACATAGCTAAAACCCACAAAATGGGCACAAAGTCCACCCATAATAAGATGGCATAAAAAGTGCACATGCCGGTTTTTTTTTTAAGTCTCACAGAATGTGAGTTTAGTTTATTTGTTTATTTATTATTTCTTAATTTGGGTTGATTTATCATTGAATGTTTGGATATATATAGATATTAATTTATTATGATTGTAATAAGACTTTACGTGTACCCTTCTAAAGAAAATGAAAGTAAAAAACTATATTAAAGAAGCACAAAGTCTACACATAGCTAAAACCTACAAAATGGGCACAAAGTCCACCCATAATAAGATGGCATAAAAAAGTACACGTGCCGTTTTTTTTTTTTTGACTTGAAATTAAGACCTAATGATTTCAATGAGCATATACTCAACATCGATGAGAGGCTGAGACAAAGACTTTAGATGCAAAATGTAAGGAAGTATATTAAAAATAAAGTATGTTCTTCAAAAAGAAAAATAAATTAAGAATGCAATAAACTTTTTTTTTCATGAAGAGTGTACTTAAAAGAGAGATAGAGATTTACAAGCTGATTTTGACACTCAAAACATGCCATTAGAGATGCTCATGGGTCGGACCGGGATTTTGCTTGATAATTGTACAATATATATGTTTGCCCAAATCTGGCCCGGTCTAAAGAAAGGGTCTCAATTTGTCCAAGGCACGTCAACCCATATTTTTATACATGTGTTCAAGGTTCGCACAAACCCGCCCATATTTATTTTTTAAAATAAAATAATAATTAAATTTTTAATGAAAATATAAAAATTTATATATAATCTAATAATAAATTAAATCAAAATAAATTGTAATAAAAAATTAAATTTTAATAAAATTTACAAGTTCTAATTAATGTATACATATAAAATATTCAATTTTATTATGTATGAATTTAATTATTTAATTATATCATACTTTATTTATATATATAATATGGGTCGGGCTCGGGTCTAAAACACTAAAACTAAGATCCAGCCCATTTTTTAATCGGATCATATTTCTTTGTCCAAGACCCATTTTTCGGATCCAAAATTTATGCAAAGCCCTCTAATTTCCAAACGGACCTTCGGCCTTGGCTAGCCACGATCGATCAACTACCATTAATCTATGCTATTCATGCCACTTAGTTCCTCTCTCTCCCACTTTTTTTTAATTGCAATTTGAACAACTAATAATTGACGACTCGATGGTTGACTAAATGAAAATCACCAGCAATTATTTTAGACTTACTAATTTATTTTCCAAAAAAGTCCATTAAAGTGAAACATGTGCACTCCATCTTCATAGATTTTTGTTGAGATGAAGGTGGATTTTAAAGTATGAAACCTATGGATGTCAAGAAAAAAAATTATGAAACCTATGGCAATTGACAACCATATACTTTTGGGTCTCGTTATATTGGCACAGTTGAAAAGAAGAAAGAGGCCAAATGAAACTGATGTTGATGATCATGAAATGATATAGAAATTATTAGTAAAAGAATTATATAAACTAAAAGACTTTTTCTCTTAATTAAGGAACCGAAATCAGATAAAAAGAAAATTAGTAATAAAGATTAAAACATTCATATACTTAAAGCTCATGTTGATGGCATGCTTAGTTGAAGATTGTATAGGAAAGCAGCAGTACTTACTGTGATGTAGAAGACTGGATTCGAGAGCTTTATGCATCTGCAAAACAGTTTGGCGTTTCCCATGTTGGAGACAAGCATGTCGACTTGCAATTTTAAAGTGTGCTTTAAGTTAAGTATAATTAAGAAAAAGTTGATTCTTAATTATCTTTTCCCCTTGACTTGAGTCTTTGTGATGATGACACCTTAGATATGGGATTAACAAGTCATGAATCATGATTAATTAATTTTCTCCTAGTTACTATTTATGATAATAATGGGTTTAAGCATACGTACGCATTGCTTCCTCAAGTTCCCTCAAGCTCAACTTAGAAGCTCCTTTGGCTTTGATTTTAAATGATACTAATTGCTCAATGATCTTACATTTTCAATTTAAAATTTAAATGGCCTGATACGCATTGTTTTGTTTCCCCGCCAACTCCCCAACCCTTGGACCAAGAAAATATTAATCTTGTATTAATATGCTCGTAAATTATTAACTTAATAATTAATTTGGTGAAAATAATATATTGACAAATTGGAATTTGCATTGACTTGGTCTTCGCTCTTCAACATGTCTATCATTTTGGAAGGATATGGAGCAAGTCAAGCTTAATAATCTTAATTTGGTTTCTTGTGACTTGTGAATCGTTAATCAAAATTTTTCCCTTGTTAATATTGTTTAATTTCTGTCAAATTAAGTAGTAGTATAATTTTGTATTTTTGTTGCACGTACGTAGTAATTAAGAGAAAGGATTACATTCCTTCTTTTTTGTTTTTTATTGACATTTATTATCATATTTAAATTTTCTTTACGTTCCTTGCATTTTTTTTTGCTACATAACAATCTATAGTTGGTTTAAACTTTTTTTTTTTTAAGAAAATGGTTGGTTTAAACTTTAAAGTGAGTATTAATAACCAGCTAGCTTTACTCCCAAAAAAAAAAACCAGCTAGATTTTATCTCAAGCCAGAAATTTAACTCAGCACTAATTTAAGCTTAATAATTAAAAACTCATTTATATATGGCTTAATACTACATAAGAGCAACATTGGACACCCCATTCTCCATGAATGGGTAACAAAATCAACTTGATTAAATAAAAAAAAAATACTACGAAAAAAGATGGTATCAAAAGTACACATCACTACGAGAGATTAATTTCATGATCTTCTCTCCATCCGTAATTTTGCATATATAATTAACCTAGTATCTTACATATTTCTAGCCAATATGCAAGCAGTTGATTTATTTAATTAAATTGCATCAAAATCCATTTATTTAATGTATAATAATAATCAAAGCCGACTCCTCGAAGCAAACGCATAACAGTAGAAAGGATCAGGATTTCCCAGCAGGACGGGACCAATTTCATGGAGTTGTGATACCTGCCAACAAGATCAAACAAAAAAAATGAGAAAATAGTATTATCAATATGAATTACTCAAGAACCAAAATCTCAAAAACTTTGACGATATATACGTATACGTATACGTATATGTATAGAGGAAGAGAGAGAGAGAGAGAGAGAGAGAGAGAGAGAGAGAGAGAGAGAGAGAGAGAC